>JAVTVY010034110.1:0-14393 GCA_036873755.1 Hanleya hanleyi
GAAGCTGATTGGGGATCCTGAATTCAGTGAACAAGCAAGCCAAAGCAATGGTACTACTTTCTGAGGGTGAAAATTACTAATGCAGTAAACAGGTTCCTGGGTTGACTTGCACTACAGAGCCTCAATTAGCCAGAAGAGCACTGCTGATAAAAGGGTTTTCTGGTTTTCAGGCTCTATAGACCTTGACCATTTGACTCCAGTGTTCTTCCTTAGCCCAATTTGAGATATTGAAGATACCAGGTGTTAACAGTTTAAAATCACATTTAGACTTCTTCTTTGCCATAAATTGAGGTATACCTGTAAAAGGTTGGTGCCAATCCATAACCTGGATCTTGAGACACCACACGGACAACAGAAGTTAACATGCTCTGGCCCTCACAGATTCACCAGTACTTAGGTTTCTTTGGGGGACTATGCAGCTCTTTCATAATTTCTTCTAACAACTTGTCATTTTTCACAGTGACGTCTCCCTCACATACAGGCGTACATTTTCCCGGTGCATTATCATGTCTATGTTGTGTTTCTCTATCAAGTCCTGTGCTAACACTGTGTTCCAAATCAGCTGGATCAGACATGTCACTCCATAACTCCTGGTCAAAATTCATGCCACACTCAGACCCAAGCTCCTTCACCTCCTTCACACCACCAACTGCCAATTCCTCAGACACAAGCTCCTTCACCTCATCATCGCCGTCATCCTTCACACCACCAACTGCCAATTCTTCAGACCCAAGCTCCTTCACCTCATCATCGCCGTCGTCCTTATCACCACCAACTGCCAATTCCTCAGACCCAAGATCCTTCACCTCATCATCACCGTCATCCTTCACACCACCAACTGCCAATTCTTCAGACCCAAGCTCCTTCACCTCATCATCGCCGTCGTCCTTCACATCACCAACTGCCAATTCCTCAGACCCAAGCTCCTTCATCTCATCGCTGTCATCCTTCACACCACGAACTGCCAATTCCTCAGACCCAAGCTCCTTCATCTCATCGCCATCGTCCTTCACACCACCAACTGCCAATTCCTCAGACCCATGGCCAAGCTCCTTCACCTCCTCATCGCAGTCGTCCTTCACACCATCATCTGTCAGATCCTTTGACCCTTGCTCCATTAACTCTCCTTTGTTGTCGTCATTCTCCTCAAGCCCATGCCCCCTTAACTCCCCTTCCTCGTCTGTCACACCACCGTATTCGGGCTCCTCAGTTCTGTACTCCTCTAACTCTCCTTCCTCATCATCCTCGACAATGATGTCTTCAGCGCAGTCAGCTTCAATTTGGTCATTGCTCATGTCCAAAATATCATGAGAACTTACTACTGCCATCAAACTCCCTTTTGCCACCTTCTGTATGCTGGCCTTGGCATCTATTGCTGCTTTGAGGGACTGCTGGGCTTTCTTCAGATTTGTTAGCACTGCCTTCATTTCTATCTCCAAAGTCTGAAAATAATAAGTGAAGGTGTATAAGTCCGTCTGCCAAAATACAAGTACGAAGTACACTGTGGGACCGTTAACCTGTATCTTATTGATATTATGCCACAATCATTGTAAAATGCAGTTTCCAATCAGTCTTTGTTCTAACGGAGAGAGCAACACAATGGCACAGACTTTAACTTGGGGTATGTATGAGTTGGCCTGCTCAGCTTGCAGTATGGGTATTAATAACACAATATTGATTACATTGTAGATTAACAAACATAGTCATATAACTAAGTCCTTTGAAATTTGTTTATTGTTAACAATCTTGGAGAAATGGAGTGTTTCAAGTGCCATATTGTACCTGGGGCCAAACCTGTAGCTGCCTGAGAGATTGTCCTCATATACGGATGTCTACAAGAGTGCAACCTTTGACAGGATTTGAAGCAACGTCAAAAACTAAAGTATTTTGTCTCTGGTCAAGGCCACTGCATAAACCGATTTCCTATCCAAAGTCAACAGAGACTGGTGTATCTTAGTATACAGCCTGTTTATATATATATCTGTTCTGGAATCTACAAGCTGAAAATGGCCTAATAACTTTTGCTAGTTCACAAGCTATTTCTATAGATAGCTCCATTTCTACGACCCACAACAGAAGGTACACATCGATTGTTGAGAATGTTCATATTCAGTTTTTGCCGAAAGGAGAGTTCTAAGTCAAGGGCATGTTCTGGCGCTATTACGTCATAATCAAGGGTAAATAAGCGGTGGGGGTTTCGAAAATGAATTCAGCTCTTCTTCGGGTATCAATTTTATAAAGCTTCTTTAAGACAGAATACTTCAAAAGAAAGCAAACAAATTAGATAGGCTGACATTTTCATCCTGATGTGGTTATTCATTGCAAGTCTCTTGATACATCGATGCTGTATACCAAGTTTCATATAGAACACTTCAATGGTATCAGAAAAATACATCATTAAAGATTCTGCATAAATTAAAGATGGCCGCCAAGGCTTTCACCCAATCAGGGAAACTAGTTTGGTCATTCCTTAAAAGTTTCTTGATGTATCGATAACCGATACCAAGTTTCACACTGAATAGCGAAATGGTTTCCGAGATGCACAAGTTTCATGCCATGGTATCACATAAATTAAAGATGGCCACCAAAGTTTCCACCCAATCGGCTCCAGATTCAATAGGGTTCTGGGTCACGAGCATATGGATTTGCATGGCAAGTTTGGTGTGCCTAGGGTAAGTCGTTCTAACGATATCTTGGTAACGAGAAAGCTGTGACGGTTTTGCATAAATTAATGATGGCCGCCAAAGTTTCCAACCAATCGCGTCCAATACGCTTGTGATTTACCACCCAACAATCCTGCATTTGAAGTCTCTAGAAGCAATGGTTTGGCTTCTAGATCAGTCACAAGAATTGTTGACGAATTTTCCGTGATGTTGCCATGGAAACAGCAAAATTCATCACAATCCTGTGTATCAAATTTGAAGTCTCTAGAAGAAACGGTTTGGCTTCTAGACCGGTCACAATAATTGTTGACGACCAGACGACTGACCGGACATACTTGCCGCCGACAAGACCACACAGTCTAATAGGCTGAGGGGTAAAAATGCAATTATGTTGAAATTTCAGTTCAAGTTAATAGTTTTTAGGTGGTAAAAATAATACCTTATCTGGTCCTGTGTTTTTCAGCCGTCTATCCATGAATAGCAGTTCAGATTTGTATTCCTCCATCTTATGCACATTTCGAGGAATGGTGCCTTGTCTCTGCTTTCGACCAGGTGAAATAGCTTCAGAATCACATGTCTCATCTAGATACTGCACTTGAATCTTGAGAAGCTCAGTTTTGTGAAGAACCCAAGCAACTTCCACAGCACCTCGCAGCTCTGACAATGACCAGTTCCTCGTCTTCCGGTCTCTACACAGTTCTTCAGCTTTTCTGAAATGATTTGCAATAAGATGTTTTGTACAATTTTTAAGTTCTGTATTCAAAACCATGAAGGAGCCCCTCAGGTTACAATTTTATCTTAGATTACCAATTATTCTGAATTGGACTTCAATGTCTATAGAACCCTGTACAGTCACACGTTCAGTGCTTCTTTTTATCAAACGAGTTAACCATTTAGTTTACAGGTTATCAGTATTTTTCTCTAAATTGCTTACCCTTAAATACTAATAGAATCAAATATTGGCTGCCTGAGCCCCTGACTGCAACAGATCATACCTGTTAAAGAACTGCCGATACGCTTTCTCCATTCCTAATGCCTCTGCAATGTGCTTTGTGCTCCAAATTCTAAATCCTTTAGCCGCAGCATTTGCGAATGTTGAGCTTTGGAAACTAGTTTTCTCTGAAATACAGAAGATGTGGGCAAATGAAGATATATAGGCCTATCCATAGCAATCTAGCTGCTAGTAAAATAAAGAAAATGTATTACTGTGACACATTTGGTCATAATAGTATTTATTTTATCTCAGGATAATGACCAAGTCCAGTAACCTTAATTGAATGAATAGGTACTGTATCCTGCTATATGTATTTTATGATGAACATCTGGGTTTTAAGATCATACATGTTATATTATTTATTGTGAATATTGGAAATAAAGTTAATATAATATAAAAATCAGTATACAGAACAAGATTTCTCATATGGATGATGATTTTGAAATCAGTCAATTGTTTTCAAATCATTTGAATCGGTCTTGAAATATTCAAATATATAAAAATACACTTTGCTAGGATGACTGTGAATATTATCTTAAGAAACAATTACCGTACCTGTGGTTCTGCAATCAGTGTCTTCTATATCTGTGGACTTTGATCCTGCACATTTAGAAGACATAGGCATAAGCTTCAATGAAATTATTAACATTAAAATGTAATTTATTTGTAGATGTGACTTGCAATGAGCAAATGAAACTGCACGAATATTATAATTCTTTCATAGGAGAGTACATATATACACAATATCAGTTTTACAAATAACTTGAATTGATTGGTCATTGGTCTTCGAGTGGGGAACTTTGCTAATTGGAGAAAACAAGGCAAGTTTATACATGTATATGATGAAAAAATGAACAGTTCTCAATGTTATATAAATTCACACAAACATGCTCTCTTACATCTTTTCTACAGCAGTGTTTTTCAAAACTGGTACATGTACCAGTGAAAAATATATTTGGAGTACATGTACTGTACCAGGAAGGATGTATGGTTCAAATGCAAACCTTACCAGTGAACATGTCAAATAGTGTCTGCTGCTTTGATTCATGAACGTGTGACAATGCATAATTTGTGGCCAGCTGATATCCAGATGTAGATGGAACTTCAGCATTAGAGTCTGAAAACAAAAGGTTAAATGATATAGATTTACATTACATTTTTTCAGACAATTGTACATATATAATCCAGCATCTCTTGATACAAACATATACATCCGAAATAAACATACAACTGATTTTTTTAATTGTACCTAGGCTTCACTAAACATAATTTGTTTATTGAAAGGCAGTGGACCATGAAGACAGTCTGATCAGTTCTTTGATAGCAGAGTTCCTTACAAACATTGAAGGACTTCCAAGGACATGTTTGTAAAATCTGGGCTGTCATCACACTGAACTACATGTATGTATTTGCGAGAGTGAATCGCTCTTCATTACATTTTCAGTTTCCCTGAGAGTGATCAATAACTCTCAGGACTGTAAAAAATAGTTACCAGCAAGAGTGATCACTCTTCGGCGTACATGTACATGTAGACATGTAGGACATTTCGGCTTTCATTCTCATCTTAATCAACCTGTTTGAAGGTGTGATATATTGTATATGTTAACTGGGTTCTGTCCTTCATAACTTAAAGTTCTTAAAACGATGAAAATATAGTTTCTCTCAGAAAGAACAACAGATGTGGGAAATTATTATTATAAAGCTGTCGACGCATGATTGTGAAAGCCGTTAGAGGGTATAGGCATTTTCCCCTATTTTATTAGTTATGAGATATTTTACTTTGATGAAGTTCCTCAAAGAGGAAGATTGGATACTGGTTTTTATACAATGTACATGTAGGCCAGGATACCCTACAGGGATGAATACATGTAAATAGATTTATTCGCCTACTGCAATGTGGTAACTCCGAAAGTGATAACAGTACATTTAGTAATTATTGACAATTCAAATAGACCACTACAATGTACATGTACTATAATCCTTATGGCAGTGAAGTGAAATTTTCAAATGTTTAAGAATAAAAAAAAATAATTGGGGCCGACCCTAAAATTGCTGAAAATATTGGGTACATGTAGTTCGAGTTACCTCAAACACACACATTTGTATGAACAGAATAGATAATCGCATATATGAAGCACCCGAAGAATTTATTTAAATTTTATATGCGGTTATAAACAATTCAAATAATATCTTCCTAATCGCGTTCAGAATTAAAACCATCAGTGTGAAAATGTCAAAAGGAGTGGACAGATTTCTTGTTTAATCTTAAAATGTCTCATTGAAAATGTACACTGAATTACCTTCCAAAAGAGGCAAATCCTAGCAGTTCCACGAATTACCCAAATGAAACCACAATGATCCCAAATGAAAGAGTATTCTCTTCACCGAAGGTCACACTATACACATGTACCAGAATGAGAATAAAGTATGGATGGAGCAAAAAAAAAGTTTGTCTTATCTACACAACTTCAAATGTTGGCGCAACATTCTGACGGCATCAAGTGGCTGTTCAAATTTCACTTCCTCATAAAAATATTGTAAATCTAATTGGGTGACGGAGTGATATGCCTTCATGCACCGCAGATCATTCTTTTACATGTAAATATCTCTGTTGGAATTCAGGTGAAAATCCTGACTGAATTATTCGAACTCATAAAAAATTCTGTAAAGATTGGCCGTCAGGAATACATGGTTCCATAAATATGACAACACTTTACTAATTTCCCATTTTATTCCTCTTCATTATTTGTATCAGTCAGTATAATTTACAAGTACATGTAGTGTGGTCCAATCAGACTTGCATTTGGACACGCTATACTCAAAGAGGCCAATAAGTGAATAGATTTGACTTTTCAGTAATTTTTCATACCCTCCATTGGCTGACCCGGCCAGGGGTCATCATCTTCCTTTTATCCAGCCAATTTCTACGTTCCCACTTCGAACCTGCCTTGATTTATCTGACCCCTTCAGCGTTCAAACCCTGAGGTGTAATTTCACCAGCTAACGACAGAAGAACCAATCAGAACGTACACATCGATTGCGAGTGAAGTCACATAGAGTGACATCATCCTCTATTAGCAGTGTCCTTCCCCCTAATATGGTGCCCACTAATTAGGTCAGCCAATCAATAACGCTCTTGTGCGACCCATTTCGAATTTCAAATGTTTTCGAGGTCAGGTGACATCTCGTGTCCATTTATATATTCTTTGAACAATGAAGGGGTACAGATATATCAAGGGAAGTTCGAAGTGGGAACGTAGAAATTGACTGGATAAAATGAAGATGGGGGCCATATGCTTTAACACTGTTATCAACATGTACATGTATGTATTTGCTTCTATTACTGGAAAATTCTTAAACTTTAATATGCATTTTCTGAAATATACCAAATTCAAAATCAGCTGTTTTCTCTGATATCAGTTTTGAGCAATGGGTTTACAGCTGCAGTGATGCAGCCTGGACTAATCAGATAAACTTCTCTCAGTCTCATAAATGACAGGTACATATTTTCATAACAGACATACATGTGGATGGATGGATGGATGGATGTACTTGGGCACTCCATCGCACCGCGATGGGCACAGGTCGTGCGAACACGCCGTGCAACCCGTTGTAGGTTACTCACCTTTGATGAGAGCAAGCAGCTTTCTTTTATCGACGATTTTTAAGTCTGCCAGCAAATTCAGATCTTCAACTTGCAGGAATGATAAGTCTGACTGGCACCTCACTCCTAGATTGTTGACCAGGTCATCTTCGAGGTGACCCAATCTATTTTCTCTTAAAAATGCACTCCATTCAGTATCCATATTGAATTTTTTTGTTATAACACAAAAAATAAAATTACAATAATTCGAGTCAGCGATAAACAATAACGTTTTGAAGTTAAGAAATACTGAAGATTGGTTTCGGAATGTATATTCAAGTCATTTAAATATGTGAAGTCACAAATGTTCAGCCAATCAACAGTAAGTCAGTTTTATTATCAATGCTAATCTGATTTGACACCTGTCAGTCACAACATGTATTCCTGTGTCTGATTGGTGAGGCATTGTACATGTTCATGTACTTCTCATGAAGAGTTTGCATGATTCTATGTAACCAATTGATGGCCCTGATTTTCATTTGTATTGATGTACACATAACAGTACATTTGTATCTTACATAACCAAAGTCACTTTGAATAACATAAACATGCATATTGACAGTCTCAAATTCTGTACAATTTATTTTATCATCTTCACAATCTGGGCTTTGCTCTATTATAACTACTTGCTGGTTGTTCTGGTAACGCGGTCAGCTATGCTTGTAAATGGCGATATAATAATGTAGTGTTTTCTTATCTCTGTTGTATGAATCAATATTCCTACATGTGAATTACATGTATTATTCCAGAAAGAAAACACTAATTTGAATTCCGGTTTTCAATAGGCTTATTTTGAATCTTAAATGCTCCTACATGTGATGTACCAAGCTTTGATCGAAGGTGTGAAAATTAAATTAAATTAATTTCTTGCATTTTGGATTTGCACTGCGCAATGGGAAAAACTGTTTACTTGTGGTAAACTACACTATGTACATACATGTATTCAAGTCTGTAGACACGTGAGTAGTAGGGAGGATTGATCTTTTGTACCACGGTTTTCACTGCGCATGTGCAGAAATTATTTTGTGGGCGTGCGCATGCGTGAGTTTATGCAAATGAGTGGGCGTGGCCTTTTATGCAAATGAGGTCATTGGGTGCATTGGGTATATTCAAGATGGCGGCTTGTTTTTTCTAGGTTAGGGGTGGTCGGCTTCAAGATGGCGGCCAATTGCACTTGTTTGACCCTTCATTTGCATATTTTCAAGATGGCGGCCTGTTTTTTCTAGGTTAGGGGTGGTCGGATTCAAGATGGCGGCCTGTTTTTGTAGGTGCGGACACTTGCACTTGTTTCGCGCCTCATTTGCATATTTTCAAGATGGCGGCCTGTTTTTTCTAGGTTAGGGGTGGTCGGATTCAAGATGGCGGCCTGTTTTTTTGTAGGTCAAGGTCAATTGCACTTGTTTCGCTCGTCCTCATTTGCATATTTTCAAGATGGCGGCTTGTTTTTTCTAGGTTAGGGGTGGTCGGTTTCAAGATGGCGGCCTGTTGTCCCCCGTTTTATGCAAATGAGGTCATTGGGTTCATTGGGTATATTCAAGATGGCGGCTTGTTTTTTCTAGGTTAGGGGTGGTCGGCTTCAAGATGGCGGCCAATTGCACTTGTTTCACCCTTCATTTGCATATTTTCAAGATGGCGGCCTGTTTTTTCTAGGTTAGGGGTGGTCGGTTTCAAGATGGCGGCCTGTTTTTGTAGGTGCGGACAATTGCACTTGTTTCACCCTTCATTTGCATATTTTCAAGATGGCGGCCTGTTTTTTCTAGGTTAGGGGTGGTCGGATTCAAGATGGCGGCCTGTTTTTGTAGGGCGGTCAATTGCACTTGTTTCGCTCTTCCTCATTTGCATATTTTCAAGATGGCGGCCTTTTTTTTGTAGGTTAGGGGTGGTCGGTTTCAAGATGGCGGCCTGTTGTCCCCCTGAAAATATGCAAATGAGGTCTCTGGGTTTTTCCCCACTGTTTTCAAGATGGCGGCCTGTTTTTTGTAGGTTAGGAGTGGTCGGTTTCAAGATGGCGGCCTTGTTGTCCCTGAAAATATGCAAATGAGGTCTTTGGGGTCGTTTTCAAGAGGGTGGTTTGTTTGTGTGTGTTAGGGGTGGTCGTGTTCAAGATGGCGGCTTGTTTTTGTGTGTGAGGGGTGGTCGTTTTCAAGATGGCGGCCTGTGATCCGCTGAAAATATGCAAATGAGGTTCAATGGGCTATAAAAGGAGTCCATTTTTAGGGAAAGGGTGTATTCAATCTGACTTACCTGATCTGTCTCCCTGCCTGCCTGCCTGCCTGCCTGCCTGCCTTGCTTGCCTATCCGCTTGTATGAGACGAAAAGCATGAGACGTGGAGCACATTTTCCCTTCGATCCAGCCGCACCTCCGGTTGAAGTCTTGCCTGAAGATGTACGTGTCAGGGCCATTTATCAACGACACTGGATTGCAGTTCGATAGCAAAACCTGGTGTATGAAGATTATTTTTATTTTGCAGGTAGTGGGTCGAGTGAGGTGTCAAATTGAAGCTGACGTGAAATGCTTCAGATTGATACCTCACTCGACCCCATTGGACCACTAGGGGCGCCTCTAACCCAAAAAAAGGTGTTTTGAAGATTACGCATGCGCAGAATGCTGATAGTTCAACCCACACCCAGTCTATCAGATGCGCCTTCACGTTACCTTCAATTTGATACCTCATTCGACCCGATTGCACCATTAGGGACGCCTCTAACCTCAAACAGGCTATTTTTGAAGATTGATATTTTTCATATTATCTTCGCGCATGCGCAGAATTACCCTAATTCAAGCCCACACCCAGTCTATCAGATGCTCCTTCACGTCACCTTCAATTTGATACCTCACTCGACCCCATTGCACCACTAGGGACGCCTCTAACGCCAAAAAGGTTATTTTGCACATCGATATCAACATCTGGTGTACGAAGTTTGTTTTTTTTGTTTTTTTTTTATTTTGGCGGTAGTGGATCGAGTGAGGTATCCAATTGAAGCTGACGTGAAATGCTTCACAATGATACCTGACTCGACCCGATTGGTCCACTAGGGGCGCCTCTAACCCCCAAAAAAGGTATTTTGAAGATTGATGTTGATTGATGTTGATATCGATGTTTGGCGTTAGGGCAGCCCCTAGTGGTCCAATGGGGTCGAGTGAGGTATCAATGTGAAGCATTTCACGTCAGCTTCAATATGATACCTCACTCGACCCGCTACCTCAAAAAAAAATTTCTTGACCTTGTGTACGAAATTTTTTTTTTTTTTTTTTGAAAAAAAAAAACAAATTTTCTGAAAAAAAATTTTTTGGGGGAAAAAAGCATGATTGGAGCTGATGTTAAGTTGGTGTGCTTATGAAAGAAGTTTCTCTTTCGGAAAGATGGGTTGGCCCTGAAAAGGGCCTTTGATAGTGTGATACGACACACTTAAGCGCGGAATATTCGCTTCACGCCTCCTACATGTTTTCGACATATGGGACATCTTATCTTGAAATGCACCTCTCCGGCGTCAACGCATCGGCATAGGGCTCCTTCACACGTCAGTTGGATCCAGCAATCCTTGCACATACACAGATGTCCACAGGGTAGAACCGCGTATAAGCTTTCTTCATTCGTGCAGATACTACATTGTTTGATTTTTTCTTCATTATGTCGTAGTTTCTTTTGTCTGGCAATTTCCTCTTCCATTCCCGTCATTGTGGTCTCCATTCCCAACATCGCTCCCCTCATGTCGATAATTTGTTCGTTGAGGCGTGATATCTCATCTGTGTGTCGGCATCGTGCTCTTGTTTCAGTGTCTGCAGTCGAGGTGGTTGTTGTCGTATGTGAACATACACGTTATTTATAGTCGGCTGTGTGTGTGTGTGTTTCAAGATGGCGGCTTGTTTTTTGTATGTTAGGGGTAGTCGGTTTTCAAGATGGTGGCCAATTGCACTTGTTTTCGGTCCTCATTTGCATATTTTCACTTTCCCGATCCCCAGCATTCCACTTTCCCGATCCCCAGCCTTCATTTGCATATTTTCAAGATGACAGGGGATTTTGAAAATATGCAAATGAGGTCAATGGGTGCATGTGCACTCATTGACACCGGTGTCAATGAGTGCACCTCCACGAAAAAAAAAAAAAAAGTTCCGGCAAAAAAAAAAAAAAAAAAAATGTATTCATGCGCGGTGATGCGGTTTGGCCGTGGTTTTGGCGGTAATTCGGTTTCGGGAAAAAGCTTCCGCGGAGAAAAAGTAGTCCCTACATAAAATGGTCCGATTGGGTCGAGTGAGGTATCAAGCTTATGTGAAGGGGCATCTAATGGGCTGGGTGTGGGGTTGAACTATCGGCCTTCTGCGCATGCGCGGTGGTCGAAGGGTATGAAAATAGCCGTGTTGGAGCTAGGCAAGCCCCTAAGGGTCCGATGGGGTCGAGTGAGGTATCAAAGTGAAGCTTATGTGAAGGGGCATCTAATGGGCTGGGTGTGGGGTTGACATATCGGCCTTCTGCGCATGCGCGGTGGCCCAAGGGCATGAAAATAGACGTTTTGGCATCTAGGGGAGCCCCTAATGGTCGAATGGGGTCGAGTGAGGTATCAACGTGAAGCCTAGGTGAAGGGTATTTGATGGCTGGGTGGCTGCATGTAAAATTTTTCCTGAAAAAAAATACGGAACACGGACTTTATCGAAAAACCTGGGAAAATGCCTATATGGGGTATGAGGGGTATATAGGTCGCCGGGCTTAACGGGGCTTGTCTATCAACAGAGTTATCTTCCCCTAGTTCCAGGGTGGGTGTATGTAAAAATTTTCCTGAAAAAATACGGAATACGGACTTTATCCTAAATTACGGGAAAATGCCTATATGGGGTATGGAGGTATAGGACCATCCTGGGAAACGTACTTCTATACATTTGCGGTAGGGTTGTGAGGTCTCGTTTTTCTTTCCAAAGCACACCCAACTAACACCAGCTCCCAGCATTCTTTTTCCCAGGCCAGATAGGGTTAACAATGAAAAATTGAATCGCTCTATATACATGTGTGTCGGGCTAATATTTTTGTCATTCTTCAGTATGGCATCGCGGGGCAAAGAGCTCGCGTTCTTTCAAGTGACGTCTAAGGTGCTTCTTAGCGTATATGAACATGAATTACACCTTATCGAGGAACACCCGATCGAAGTGAAATTAATTTTAAGCCTTGACGGGTGGACACAATTGACACGTGTTTTACAAGCCAAAGAACCCGAAGTCGATTTTTTACCTGTCGGTGTGGATGTGTACCTGCGGCGGAGTAGAGAGAAATCATTTTTTCCCCGGTTAGAACAGTGCGGTGGTCACGGAATTGTACTTTGGCCAGCATTATGGGCGGCGCTGAAAACTATCATTAGCCAAGTTGACGCCGTACTCTATCCGGACATCCAATCCACCATCATAACCCGTACACTCACCTCGGATTGTACCCTAATAATATATCCTGATCGCATCGATCTCATTGCCGATGATTCCCGCTGTTGGTGCGTCCCAGAGCCCGCCCGTGTCTCTTTATCTTCCGAAGGCTGGACGACCTTGAAACGTGTGTTATTCGGTCATTTGAATGGAAATACTATCTACCTGGATCACGATGTATACATTTTTCGCGGCCCTTTTTTTGCCCGATTGATCTCTCTCAAACGAGGCGGATTTACACTCGATCCCGATCTGTGGACGGCTTTACAAAAAATAGTTCCTGTGGTGGATAAAGTATTTTCTGCACACGACCCGCCTCTCACAGAATAGTATAAATACCAGGGGAAGAGACAGAGTGTGTATCATTTGGACATTGAGAGCAAGCAAGCATGTCGTTTCCACTACGTGCCATTTTGCCTCTTACACACAGTGTGCGCTTATACGTGTATGCAGATAAAGTCAAACTGGCGGAAGACCATCTAGCTATTTACTGGACCCCCGCAGAAATGTTATGGAATCCCGTGACACTAGAGCGTGATGGGTGGAATAAGTTGAGACGGGTATTGCGCGGGGAATTGGCCGGAGAGCTCATCCATCTGGATAATGCCATGTACCTCTATACCCTATCCTCCCACCGCATACGTCTAGGCCGGTACAAAGATGCGCGCAGTATCAGCATAACTCTCTCTGTGTTTGACGCCTTGAAGAAAATAATGCCTATTGTCGATCAGTTAATGTCACCGGACGATCGATCCCCTCAGCAATTAGCGTGGGTTCGTGCTACAGAAGAGGCGTTCCCTGAACCGGGTGCAAGACTAGCACAATTTTGTTTCTGTAAGACTACTACAGCCGAGAAAAAAAGGCCTATATGTGGAAAATGCAGAGCGGCTAGATGGTTAGTATCACCCTGGGACGAAGAGGAGACGGACGGGGCGAACTCAGTATCACCCCGGGAAGAGATCGACTCACCTGTGACGGAGGCCAACGAAGTGTGTGATGCGGCGGCGGGGGAACAAGGAGATTCACCAAGTATTAACTGATTTGTATTATAATCCAACGAGTGCAGCTGCCTATAGTGGTGTGGGGGCATTGACTCGAGCGGCCCAAGGCATCAGTCGAAGTGAAGTTCGAGACTGGTTAAAAACCCAAGATACGTACAGTTTACATCGAGCTGTCCGACGTCATTTTCGTCGTAACCGAGTCATTGTGGGAGGCATCGACGCGCAATGGCAGGCGGATTTAGTCGACATGAGTCGATTTGCACCTGACAATAATGGAAATCGATACATATTGACCTGTATCGATATTCTATCGAAATATGCCTGGGTCCTACCCGTGCGTACCAAAACAGGAGAGAATCTCATAGCCGTGTTTCAGCAGATTTTCAAGACGGGACGCAAACCTCTTTATTTACAAACAGATGAAGGCACAGAATTTCTCAACCGACCCTTTCAAGCCTTTCTTAAGAAAAAGAAGGTATTTTTTTTCACACGTACAATGAGACGAAAGCATCGGTAGTGGAACGCTTTAATCGCACCTTCAAAGGACGCATGTACAAATATTTTACGGCTCAAAACACGCGACGCTACCTGGATCTACTTCCTCAACTGGTACAAGGCTACAATAGGGCCTATCATCGCAGTATCCAGCGAGCGCCCTGTACTGTGACAGAAGGGAACGAACATC
>JAVTVY010034111.1:0-143048 GCA_036873755.1 Hanleya hanleyi
GGGGAAGACCCTTATCTACTATCGTAGAGATGTTTGACGAGTACTCCCAGGCCGAGGACCGCGATGTACTCGTCTATGACTGGGCCGCCCATCATTTCAATGTACAAGCCCCGTTCTGGGCTTAAGTTAATGACAAGCCCCTTGTTCTGGGCTTCAATGTACAAGCCCCTTGTTCTGGGCTTCAATGTACAAGCCCCTTGTTCTGGGCTTCAGTTAATTACAAGCCCCTTGTTCTGGGCTTCAGTTAATTACAAGCCCCTTGTTCTGGGCTTCAGTTAATTACAAGCCCCTTGTTCTGGGCTTGAGTTTTCACGTGGTTGTTCTCACGTTGTTGTTGTTCACTGAATAAAAAAAAAATGAGATCTCACCAAAAACCCCTGTCTTGTGTGTTTTATTCCTAATGCATCAATGCCCAATGTGGCGATTCAGTCAAACTGAAATCAGTGGTGTAGGATGGGGTCAAAATGTAACCCATCAAGTTTAGAAGGCAAGAGCACTATAGTAAAAAATAGAGAGCCAATGAAATCAGCCTACAGACCAAGTACGTGTCTTTGATCTAGGTTTGGAGCGGGCATTTCATTGAGGTACGTGTATACGGTGAGTGAAGAGACTCGTCCAACACGTATAGATTATGACTATAAGTTCTATGAGCATAATGCATGAAAGTGGCTTTGAACACCGTATTAGCCAATCAGTGGCCTAGAATGGAGCCAAAGGTAACCCATCCATGTCCAGAAAAACATTACCCGGTGTACAAGAACCCAGATGTAGGCGCGGACGTCAGCGAAAGCACACCGTGAATACCCCAATTCGATTGGCTGATTGTTCGACCGCTGATTGGTTCTTTTTCTCGACCGCTGATTGGCTCTTTTCTCGACCGCTGATTGGTCCAAATGGAACTGCCCATCTTTCCCAGGTTCATCTAGAATCCCCTTTTTTGTGCTCAAGCTCTGACTATAGCGATGCCGCAACATTGTCTCATTGGACATTGGACCGTCTGACCTGGAGGTCACCCTTTGACCTTTTGACCCGCGTCCGCGCGCGCACTGGCGGGGATGACGCGAGATGACGCGCGCGCGCGCACGCGCTGCGGGGCGCTGGGGCGGGAAAACACCCCGGCGGTTGAACATTGGAACTCTTGTGGGTTTGGAGGATGAACATACGGACGTCTAAGGGAAAAAATTGGAACTCTTCTGGGTTCGAAAGTGAAAACCCGGAAGTGACGTGACAACCCACGTGACCTGCGTATATACTCCTGTAAAATAGAGCCGATTTTATTTCTTTGGAAGGGACAAGGTGAATTGCGCTTTTTATACTACTAAACTGTGAAGTAGATTACATCTTACATAGGCCTTAAGGCCGTGATATGCCTATGAAGTATTCTGGGGCATGGTCAGTACTTGCCAATTTTCCCTTCGTCTACTACTCACCGATTTTTTTATTTTTTTTATTATTTATTTATTTATTTATTTATTTCCTCGAGAGCTTTAAAATAAGACCTCACTCTACCCCATCGGGCCACTAGTGCTCCAACATGTCCACCCCGTATGGATTGATACATACTAATATCACAGTATATGAGTGTCTATGGGTCTATATGGATCTATATACAAGCCTACGCGGTACTTTCATAGTTTTTTTCCATCGTATTCTACATGATCAACCTCATAGCTCATAGTAAAAGCCATAAAAAACCCCGATCACCCCTATACCCATTCAGGCTAAATATAGCGGACATGATCTTCGAATTGGTCTAGTCCGAGTTGTCTCCCTTGCACCAAAGCGTATAGATGGCGCTGTGGTTTGAACGACTTTATTATCCGGGCAAATTTTGGTCTTCAGTAGCCATTTTGTTAGCGTTTTGTTAGCGTCCTGCATACGGAGGACGATTTCACTGATCATTGTGTTGTTTTCCGAGCTGGGAAACATTCTCTGTCGCAGTTTATAACGGAACTTTGTTCCTTTCGGTGTCCGCTGAGATGAATAATGTGATCTGCATCATGCATCGCCTGCATGTAACACGTAGACTGTAATCGAGGGAGTGTGCTGTGTTCGAGCGGATGCATCAATTTGTGTGATATCAGACAGGAAACGTGAAAATTGATATTCTTTCACAGATTTCGAAGTGTATACAGTTCTGGTGAGATGAACGCAGCCTTTATGATCAGCGATTTGAACGATGATGTAGGCCACCGAACAGGTTTTGTGGAATCAACATTCTGTAACACGCCTCCCTTGACTGGAGGGATTTTATCGGACATCTGCAGTACGGAACGCTATTTTGTTGCATACATTCGCTTATCGTGGCAGTCCGTATAATTTGTCAATTTTTGTGTTTGGTTTCGTGAGAGAGGACGACATTCGTTTTCATCAGTGCAAAACTCCCGCTCCCGCACCACAACAGTGAAAGCTAGTGGATGAAATTCTACTCCACGGTAACGAATGAATGGAATATCTTACCAAACTCTCAGGTAGGATGTGGGTTTCAAGAGTTCACCGGGTGTGACAATTTCTTTATAATGATTTGTGATAAAAGCGGGTAAAACCTAATGTCAAAATCTCGTTGAAGGTCACGGAGATGTCGATTTATTGCTGATCAGCTGATTTCCAGATGATGAAATATCTGTTGTTTGGCGTGTGCTTTGTTGTGCCATTTCTCCATCGGCTTTTTCTTTAACTGGTGGTGTCAACATATTTTGTAACATGGAGTCTATATCATCAAAACATTGTTCAACATTCGGTGTGGGTGCTAGGGCAAAGAACTGCGCTGTGTCCGGAGGATCTTCACAATGGACTGTAGCAGCATAATTCACGGATTGAGCTGGGAATAAATCTTTGATTATCGCTTCCAACCAGGGTTGATCATGTCTGCAGTACGGAACGCTATTTGTTGCATACATTCGCTTATCGTGGCAGTCCGTATAATTTGTCAATTTTTGTGTTTGGTTTCGTGAGAGAGGACGACATTCGTTTTCATCAGTGCAAAACTCCCGCCCCCCGACCCGCACCACAACAGTGAAAGCTGGTGGATGAAATTCTACTCCAAGGAACGGTAACGAATGAATGGAATATCTTACCAAACTCTCAGGTAGGATATGGGTTTCAGGAGTTCACCGGGTGTGACAATTTCTTTATAATGATTTGTGATAAAAGCGGGTAAAACCTAATGTCAAAATCTCGTTGAAGGTCACGGAGATGTCGATTTATTGCTGATCAGCTGATTTCCAGGACAGACAGACATTATCTCGGCTCTTTTCTCTTCGAAATTCTTGTAATTTTGTTGAAAAAAATAAAACTTTGGAAAAAAAATAAAACACAACATTTTTAGCAGATAGCATAATCTTGCACTCACTGACACCCAGGGGGAGGGAAATGGAATAGCCAAAAATTTTTTTTTTTTTTTTTTTATTGAATACGAAAGAAAAACAAGATTCATGGAGCCAAAAAAAATCTTTTTCATTTTCTATGTTTTTTTAACAATTAAAAATTGAAATTAAAAAAGGGGAGGGGAAATTGGAGGGGGGACAAGGGGTAAGCAAGGTGGATGGAATAGCCCCAATTTTTTCTTTAAAAATGAACCCATGGGATCGAATGAGGTATCAAATTGAAGCTTAGGTGAAGGGGCATGTAATGGGCTGGGTGTGGGATTGAACTATCGGCCTTGTGCGCATGCGCGGTGGCCGAAAGGTATGGAAATAGACGTTTTGGAGCTAGGGGATAGCCAAAATATTTTTTTTTTAAAATGGACCAATGGGGTCGAGTGAGGTATCAAATTGAAGGTGAGGTGAAGGAGCATCTAATGGGCTGGGTGTGGGGTTGAATTAGGGTGATTCCGCGCATGCGCGGCGGCCGAAGGGTGTGAAAATAGCCTTTTTGGAGCTAGGAGAGGCCCTAATGGTCCAATGGGGTCGAGTAAGGTATGAAATTGAAGGTGAGGTGAAGGGGCATGTGATGGCCTGGGTGTGGATTGAATTAGGGTGATTCTGCGCATGCGCGGCGGCCAAAAGGGTATGAAAATAGCCTTTTTGGAGCTAGGAGAGCCCCTAATGGCCCGATGGGGTGGAGTGAGGTATGAAATTGAAGGTGAGGTGAAGGGGCATCTAATGGGCTGGGTGTGGGTTGAATTAGGGTGATTATGCGCATGCGCGGCGGCCAAAAGGGTATGAAAATAGCCTTTTTGGAGCTAGGAGAGCCCCTAGTGGCCCGATGGGTAGAGTGAGGTATGAAATTGAAGGTGAGGTGAAGGGGCATCTAATGGGCTGGGTGTGGGGTTGACATATCGATAAAAAATGGATATGACCTTGAACTGATCACGTGACCTCCCCGTGATGACAAATACCCAGAACCAAGTGAGTACATGCATCCCATAGTCCCAGGTCACGCCCGATTCACGCAGACCGGAAGTGACGTCATACACCTGCGCACAACCGTGATGGAAAAACCCCAGAACCAAGTCAGTACATGCATTCCATACAGGCAGACGAGGTCAAAATACTCGCTTCTGATTGGCTGGTCAGGTCAGGTAAGTCACAGTGCTCCGCAAAAGTAGTGCAATGATCTAAAAATCGACTCCTTTTATACGTTTTTCTATAATCCACCATCTTGTACCCAGCACCTACCACCCACACATGTGGCCGCCATCTTGTACCCATACATAACATGTATATTGCCGCCATCTTGTACCCAGCACTGTACCCATTGACCCCACCACCCACACGACACAAAAACAGGCCGCCATCTTGTACCCAGCACACACACACACATGTGGCCGCCATCTTGTACCCAGCACCTACACATGTGGCCGCCATCTTGTACCCAGCACACATTGTACCCAGTCACCCCAACACACACACACATGTGGCCGCCATCTTGTACCCAGCACACACACACATTAGGCCGCCATCTTGTACCCAGCACACACACACACATTAGGCCGCCATCTTGTACCCAGCACACACACATGTGGCCGCCATCTTGTACCCAGCACACACACACACACACACACACATGTGGCCGCCATCTTGTACCCAGCACCTACACATGTGGCCGCCATCTTGTACCCAGCACACATTGTACCCAGTCACCCCAACACACACACACATGTGGCCGCCATCTTGTACCCAGCACACATTGTACCCAGTCACCCCAACACACACACATGTGGCCGCCATCTTGTACCCAGCACACACACACATGTGGCCGCCATCTTGTACCCAGCACACACACACATGTGGCCGCCATCTTGTACCCAGCATACACACATGTGGCCGCCATCTTGTACCCAGCACACACACACACATGTGGCCGCCATCTTGTACCCAGCACACACACACACGCATGCGCACACACACCATTGTGACGTCATCACAAGTTCTGCGCATGCGCAGTGAAGCGCTAATCACTCAATTCACGCATTGTATACTACTGATATGTATGTCTACACCGAGCTAACTCCAACAGGAATTAATATCTATACCTAGATTATATACCTTCGCATCAACCATGCACAACACAAAAATTGTGTTGAAGCCATTTTAACACCAGAATTGTGTTGAAAACAACACATTTTGTGTTAAAATAAACACGAATTTGTGTTGAAATCAGCAGGATTTTGTGTTGATATGTTTATTTCAACATAAAGTGGTGTAGTTTTCAACATAAAATGTTTGTGTTGAACCCATTTTAGCACAAAATTGTGTTAAAACAACACAATTTTTTTCCGGGGTGTGATGATGGCCCAACATAGAGGTCAGGGTAGAAAATTATAGTTAATCGGCTTGACATCAGTGGAAATGAGTTTGAGTCTAAGAAAAAAAAATCTATTTGAAAAAAATATATATATTTATTAATTTTCAGAATTTATTGAAAATATACCTAGGCACCATCCAATATCCCACAGGCCAGGCAACTGTGGTGAACTCGATCGGCTTATAGAGAAATTATATTATCAAGTCTCAATACTTCAACATGTGATCCGTGTCATGATTCGGTGTATGGGAGAAGTCATTAATTTGAGGTATAGATATCCCCTTTATTAATAATATCGGTAAAAGTTGATATTTACTTCTCTATCTTATCACACCAGATTCTCCTCGTCTTGCTCTTTGTACATGGAAATAGTTTAGAGCTGATTTCTCCCGTGGGAAATGCGATATGACAGTATACAGGATATAGCAGTAGTATATAAACTGTAATATTCAAGTAACAGGATTTTCTCTATGGTTGGAATAAAAAAAAGGTGAATTCTCGGACAGGTTTGAAGTTGGACGGATCAAATACTTTGTTTGACAGAAAACTCGGCTGTAGAGATAAGTTTGGCAATACAGCCCCGAGATAAGAACAACATATGGCATATATAATAATAAGAGACCACCCAGTTTTTCAGCATTGTAGCTCTAATATGTGATCCAATACAGCTCCTCAAGCACAACTCTCTATTCTGGATTTACTCCAATTCACGCAACCAATTCAGTCTTGCATGGCAATCACAATATATATGCCTGAAGACGGTTTCTCTTGAATAATTTAGAACAATCTTGAATAAGATATAGCATAATCCAGAGATTACGAATTATATAATATACACCCATAAATCCTGTACCGCCTATGGACTTTCTCACGGTGCTGCACAGCATACCCCATCACATTGCATCCTCCATAATGCATGTCTGTATACTCCGTACCAGGCCCTGCATTCAGATGAGGGCTTTACAGCTATTACTCGAACCGTTCATTTAAAATATCAGCCAATGAAAGGACGGCGTTTTGGGGGCAATATACGCAACTTTCGTGGGATCGCGGTAAAGCTGAAGGTCCCGTTTATGTGGAGGAAAACCCTTGAACACAATCTCTTTGAAGTCTGAGAGGAAACATAGGGGCGTCTCTTAAGTCAAAGCATTCATGGCTACAAACATCTGATTTCAAAACAATCATAAGGAAGCAAAATATACGACATTGCCTGGCGCTTAATGCGTTCAAAAATGTGCATGTTCGGAGAGGACATGAGTTCACAAATACACTCCCGAATATTTCCGATTGAAGGAGTGAGTGAGTGAGTGAGTGAGTGAATAGGGTTTAACGTCGCTTTCAACATTTTTTCAGCTATATCACGACGGGGAAGGGAAGGGATGGGAGGGGGAGGGACAGGGGCACCTACTTGTTACAGAGCAGATCTAATGCTGCCATTTTATAGTGCTGTCCCACTGAAATATCATGCCGTAGGCAGACATGACACCCCACTCAGTCACATTATACTGACACCGAGCGAACCAGTCCTTGTTCTATCCTCTTAATGCTGAGCGTAAGCGAGGGAGCAACAAGTTCCATTTTTCAAGTCTTAGGTATGACCCGGCCTGGGATCGAACCCAGTACCTACCGCTTACGAGGCCGACGCTCTAACCATTAGACCACCGCAGTGCGGTCATTTCCGATTGAAGTGGCTAGTATTCGTTGTGGTGCACAAGCTATCCATTATGGCTCGGATTTGATAGACGAACCATGATTTGGGAGGATGATTACACTGATGAATGACATGCTAAAATGGTGCAAGAGTACGATCGGGACGAGCAAGCCTCCAAATGAATGACTCCAAATCTCAAAGTGATCGACAAAGCAAACTAAATATATTGGACTAAAGAATATACCCGCTATATCATCAGTGAGCCACCATTGCTCAGTCGAAAATGCATGTCATTTCATGGTTATGCATGTTACCCAGTTTCTTTGTTTCAGCCAATCAGATCGCAGAGTGGATATAGTCAGGTATTCAATGTTAAGCTAATATGGTTGTAAATAGGAAATAAAACTGGGTCCCATGACCACATGAAGAGGAGAGGACAAAGTGTCGAAAAGAAGTTCGTACCGGTATGTGAGATCATGGTGATTTTCAAACTATTCTTTGTTTTCTTTGTAATTACAAAGCCAGAAAAATGGTGTTGGCCCAACACACTTTGTTGGTGTTGAGGGCTGGTCAACACAATAAAGTGGTGGTGAAAAATGGTGTTGACCAATTTGAACACGAAAAAATGATGTTGGTCAACACCAATAAAGGTCAACACCAAAAATGGGTGTTGAAAATGGCTCAACACCATATTTTGGTGTTAACTGACAAGAGCTTATACTGGCTCAACACGAATTAATGGTCTAAATTCAACGCTCTGAATTCAACATATATATATTTTTATATTGATCAGCACCATTTTCCTGGCTGTGTATACTCTTTGGCTTTGAAAGCTTTGTGTGTGAATAAAATATGAATTCGATAAATTGACTAATAAATGAACGAAATAAATATCAACAACCATGCTACAAACTCAGAAATTCACATCCAGGATCATTTGCGTACACTTCGCCATCCATAAGATGGCTTGCGAATCGTGTGTCTCCATTATTGCGGAGCGATATCCGGTACTTTACCGGATTCTGTTCGGCCTTCATCCGGCGGAGAACAGACTCGAGAAATCTGATAAATTTCAGGTTTTCATACCACTTTTGAAACAGATATTGCCTGGGCTTACAAAATATATAGGTATGTATAACTTTCGTGTCATCCAAGAGGTGTGATGGATCTGAAATTTTGAACAAGTAGTTCATCACATGACTCGAAAATGGCGACTTACGTTGGGGTTACGTCGGTAGACTTTAGCTGATTGGCTGACGAAGTAACGTGGTATTGATTTATGGAAATTCCGTCTCCCAGTTGACGAAAGTAGGCTGAAAATGGATACACACGATCCCAGGGTCAGTCTTACCGCGTATAGATGACCGAGATGGTTACAGGTTGATCCAGGATATGTCCAGCAAGAGCATTTCCATTTTCATTGGTCGTCTGTCTCTGGTTAATATAAATCTATAACTCTCCCGGACTCGGAAAGGGGACTGATTGATAACGTAGGAACATGGACTTATCACCTCTTTGAATGAGATCACAATGTTTACATAGGACGCCGCTGTACAATATGGCAGTGAAGAAATCAATACGCAATAATAAACTAAATTTACACATGTATGTTAGCAAACATGTGCGACTGCAGGACAGTGGCTATAAACGACCCAGAGACTGCGGAATGGCCTACTCTTTCGTTGTTTACCTGTCGTTAATGAGTGCACGCTATAATTATCGTCTGGGGGGCAACGGAGTTATGTGGAGAAACACGCGTCCAATAAATATGGCACTCCATAGACGATTTCATGTTTGAGAACAAAGCGCTCACAATACATTATGTGTCTACAAATACGACGTAAAAGACTAACCTTCATACGGAATTTCATCAATCGGAATTATTGGTATAGGGGAAACGTGTGACAAAATATATATGACAAACTTTGTCTATAGTTGGTTTCTGGAACTTTCCACACTACCCCGACATGCATGCATTGTGTTCAAGTCCAAGGTGAACAGTAATTGACGATTTAGGAGTTCACTGGAACTGGGCACCCGACTCCTTTCCCCTTGGGTACCCAGGCAATCTATCCGCGGATATGAACTAATGTCATTTAGAAAGTGGGTAGTATTTATATCCAATAAATTTTAGGATGGCGTTTTCTTTGTAGTAGAGCGCAAATACTTTTACTGGATGGGCCAGCCCTTTGCCCACCAATCGCCAGCAGTGAATCCAAGCGCTCTAAACGTCTTGGCCACCTCGGCTTGGCCGAGTCAAAGACTAAATTCAATAAAATATTATTTGTTCACTTCGCATTTTTATTTTTTGCCATTTTAGAATAAAAGGAAGTTCATGTAAATAAACCTAAAATGCACTGCCAAAAAAGTATAGGCAATATTGCCTGGTCTCTTTTAAAGATCTGAATAAAGAATTAACAACCAACTATGATAATATCCCATGGGATATATTATTGTTGTTACCGCATGTACTATATTTTCAATGACCCTATTCTGTAAGCTGTCAGAGCGTGGACCTACTTTTACGTATCGATCCGCACCGGTTGATGCCCAGGCCTGGATTGCTGACCTCATTACAAAGCTGTTACACCTTTCACTCTTGAAAAACTATATATTCTACAAGGCACTTTACGCAAGGACTCGAAATCACAAACACAGACGACTGTTTCGCCAATAATTTCATCTGAAGCCGTTGATTGAACAGGTGACTTGCAGAATCGGTGATTTATAACACCTTATTTAACCGTAAAGGCCGGGAGAGCTGGCAGCTGTATTTTGGTATTTGATATTATATTCGAAAATCTCCAGGTCGATATCCATGGCGTCACATTTCTCGAGTACATTACAAATAACAATTCAGATGGCCTGTGTTCGGTTTAGCTGCTATATTTAAGTACCGGTATACTCTCGAACTTGTCAACACTGACAAAGGTGAAGTTGAGCCGAACATATCCAGTGACGCAAAAATCCGATACAATTTCTTTATGTCATTCCTTCATATTAAATTCAGTGGAACAACTACACGTTTTCTTTTCGTTCAGCCACCTGGACACCATAGCATAACAATGAATTACAGTTTCATTTTCCTTATTAAAAAGATTACTATTATCTGCAGCCCAAGATAGACTAGCGAGATTAACCTCTCTCGTTGTGCACAGCACTGTTCTCTTGAAACGCAGATACGCCCATCTGCTACATGTTCAAGATAGGAACCATAAACTAGCGATACTCGCAAAGTGCAGAGCCGTGTTTTGCCGCGTTATTTACGTCAGAGTATTAGTGCCGGTCAAATAAAAGGAATAACGAGGAAGTGTTTCTATATGTGTTCAGCCGCCGTCAGTGTTTCCATTAAGTTACCACACACAGTATAGTAATTCTACAGTTTTATATACGGAGACGGTCTCTTCCACCGATTATATCACATGATCTGATGCTTAGACTGGTGAGAACTTCATCAACAAGGACATCGGCAACCTCCCCACAGCGCATGCTCCATTTCACAGGCTCCATTACCATCCCTGCCACCAATAGCGGAAGTTGACCTTTACTACGTTGCTATGACGTACATCTATAGGGGAAACCAACCAACGCACGGTTCAGTTTGAATCCGACCGAACAACTCCTTTAGTGTTGCACATGAGCGAACTACTTTTCATATGCTCTGTCCAGATAAACAGGGAAAATTATCTCCAGATAAATCTTGTTAACGCTAGGTCAACAGTGGTATTATGCAGACTTGAAAAGTAATCGAAATGTTCGGTCAACATCTATTTTACTATATATGATGTCACTTCCGGCGATGTGCGCGAAGGCCCCGAATCCGGTCCAAAAATCTGACTGGTGGCTGGGTGTTATTAGACCCCCAGCGAGGTTGGGACATCGGACGTATGAATTAGGCTGAAATAGCTCACTTTTGCGGTGGCGAGCCGAAATATTTCATTTGAAGAATAGAATTTGAATAATAAGCCCCACACAGCCAGAAAACTGCTGTTGGTCAAACACCATTTTTGGTGTTGAGGGCTGGTCAACACCATAAAGTGGTGGGAAATGGTGTTGACCAATTTGAACACTGAAAAATGGTGTTGAGACCAGTTGCGATCAGGTTGTTGAAAATTGTTCAACACTAAATTTTGGTGTTCACTGATGAGGTATACCAATACTGGCTCAGCACCAATAAATGGTGTTGGCCAACACAAATTTGGGTGTTGGAGACATAAGAAGTCGGTCTAAGCTCATTTTTGGTGTTGTTCAACACCGTTTTCCTGTTGTGTAGATTGTTCTACACAAAATGAAACATTCGATTTTTTTGGTGATGGGGTCAGATCTTCACCTTTGTCCATATAACTATATCAATATCTCGAGATGTCCGCGATCATTGAATTGAATTGAATTGAAATTTTATTCACCATACAGAGAAGATACGTATATAAATCATACAGAATGCGTCCATATTGTCCGTATATTGGCGGGAATAAAATCCTTGCGGGTTTGTTTTATCCCTAAGAATATATATGTTGTAAAACATTAAACCGCGAGAGTATAATTATAAACAGATGGTATATATACCATCTTAGTTCACTCAGATTGCACCTTGGTTTATTGGTAACAAAACTGAGTTGGTAACCAAATCCATGACCAAAAACAATAGGTGACGCGGTTGGGCCATCACCAAATAAAGGTGATCGAGCTGGCTCGTGGTGATGGGCGTTGAGTGGACACACGAGCTCATCACCAAGAATGGTGATGGCCATCACCAAAACAGAGATGATGAAGGAATATGAAACATCACCATGAATTGATCATGCCGCCATCACCTTTTTTGGTGATACCTTCACCATTTTTGGGGTTTTGTAATAGGGTATATGATAATAACTTTTCCAGACAATATTTAACAGTTCACGACAAGTTCTACAGCACAGTTCGAACATGGTGGGTTCGAACAGAATAGGCCTACATTCATGTGTCATCCTCTTTTCTTTAGTTCTGTCTTTTCGTACAATTTTATTATCTACTGGATGTTTTGGATAATAAATCGATATTACCTACGTGTTTGTGAATGCGTGTAAACTAGATAGAATCGATCTAATGGCTTTATTTTAATAGCCCGATAAACTATGTCATGTGTAATGAAATAATGGTATGACATACTTACATTAACCCATGCTGTAATCACTACTTCTTCCCTTTAGAACATGTATATTTAGGACATACCTATTACGATCGAGTAACAGACTACAAAGGCTTAATTTTCCCGAACACATGAAACGCTATCTCTTTATTTATGGTGTACGTCAGCTGGCTTGTTCCCATGGTATTCTGGATCGGCCAGGACTTCCCCGGTCACGGGGGATGTCCGTCTATAGTGAGCGAAGCAATGCTGAATCAGCTCTAAATATAGTCCTTGGATGATGTCATATTCTTTGGAATACTGGCATAGCTTTTGGGGTTAAATACTGTTAGTTACTGTTTCTCTGTCTTCGAGCGGGAGTAGCTTGTAAGATTTTGATGATCTTAGTCAGTTAAATATGAAATTATCTTTTGTGGGATATTATACATTAATGTCCTTGATTATAACCGACCATGACAACATCCAGCTGGTGACCATTTAATCAACTCGGAGGTAAGACGACATTATCTCTCTCAACCCCACCCTCGACTATATCACAAATCCCTTCCCCTTCTCAGTTTGACATTTGCTTGTATGACAACGTCCACTTCCGGTGGTAATTCACGTCGCTTTAATTAGCCTTTATTGGATTTTGAATGCAATGTATCAAATGATGTCGCGACGTCGCCTTACCCCGTCGTTTATTACGCAATCCGCGGTTTTCTTTCAGCAGTATATATTTTGACAGTCTACATTTTCGCCGAAGGGTCCAATTTGTCCACTGTCCAGGGGACGTAGTAATCCATTGCAATATGTAACGGGGCGGAAAACAAGTTTATATTAGTTATTCTAGCGTACGTAATTATATATACAGCCCCGTATACTGTAGACGTACAAACATCTCAAGGATTAGTCATTGAGGTGTCAGCCACATGGAATCCCAAGACAAGGCTGACTGGGCATATAAGGCCAAGTGTAGATACCATTGAAGTCCCTTCGTTTGAAAATGGTTTCGTGAAAGTTTATAAGCGTATATACTGGCCATTGCCCATATGGATGTTCGACTAGTTTCTTATAATCGTTTAATGCCTGTAGCATCGAATTGACCCATGTAATCTGTGCGGATACCAATGCAGTATTGGATGGATATTTGAAATGACTGAAATATTTTGTATTGTTCATGTAGTAGTAAAACTGTGAATTCTTAACACGATGACTGTATATTGCAAAGATATAGCAAATAATACAGAAAAAACTCTGTAGAATGCATCAAGTTTGATAAATTATTCTGTGCCATTTTGTCTTTATGCCATTTTGTTCGATTTCCGTTTTGTACATTTGCCATTTTGTCCGATTTCCATTTTGTCCATTTGTCATTTTGTCCTACACCCATAAAGTAAAAATGTAAACTGTCATTGTTCCTATACATAATGAGGACTGGACGACAAGGTATATACAATCTGAAGTATTTCATATGCTGTTGGTGTAAATCCATCAGTGCTCTCAACCTTCGCAACCTAAACTGTCGTCTTCATGGTTTCTGCTAGACTATACGATATACGTTACTTCCGCTTTCTTTATCAAATACAACAATCACTCCATAAACTGTGTCACTCACTGGGCAAGTGTATAGTGTAATTATAAGTGGCATTAATTTGAGGTATGGGTGCCGATTTCGCTTTATTTGCAGACGTGCCAAAGTATTGAATCAACCTAATTACAAGTGTATGACACTTGGCGTTAACCTTCACATCATTGTCAATAGGATCACATGAGTATTATGTCATTATCTCATCTTTCGTACATAGTCCCGTTGTGTGCCCCCTCCCGCCCCCACCCCCCAACATTCACCTCTCGCCTCTCCAATTCTTTTCTAATTTTTATCGATATACTTGAAATATGACTTTCAAATATGTTGACTGTCTGTGGTAAGAAATATCGTGGTTATCTGTAATGCAATAAACAGACCGGAACAGGAATATTGAAGCATAATTCTGGGTCTTGTCTCATCTGTTCTTGGATCCATAGAAGAACTAACAAGAAACCAGTCTCCGACGGAAACCATTTGATTATCCACACTTATATGGTCAGTTTTACCATGCAATAATATCCGACATTGAGTAGCCTATAGTTGTCCATAAGGTGTCCACAATACCAAGCTGTTGCAGTTAATATCTATAATTGACAACTGTTAACAAAGAATACATTGTTTCGCTAAACAGTTTCAATGATATAAACAAGAAATTCGGATGCAAACAAAATCTAAAGAACCGCTTCCTAAATTTGCCTATTTTCTCACTGAAGAACATATCTACCTTCAAGGACCACCACCCATGCACAAGACAGGCCCCGGGTATTCTTCCTCGGCCCTGTGATTAGTCTATTTTGTAAGCCCTCTGAACAGTGTGTTATCGATGCAATAATTGACTGAAAAAAGTTCCACGGACTCGAGTCAGCAGAGTACAACGATAGAGACTTCACAGACCATTTGCGAAGAATCTGTTAAGCTGTTCCGATTTTATTGTCCAGAAACGGAAGGATATATATGGACGTATGTTGACGATAGGCATTCTCAAGTGAGATCACGAAGGTATCCTCATACGAAATTTGGAAAGAATATGTTTTTTAATTTTATAGTATGGAAACAAAATTAGAACTTGGTACCCAGGTGGAACCACCGATGAACAGTTCTATTGACGACTGAACGCAATCCCAAGCGACATCTTGTTACAAGGTGTACCGGTGCGAATCCGCGACATTTCTGCATGCGACATTTCGGCACGCGATGTTTTGGTAAGCGACATTTCGTCATGCGACATTTTGGCAAAACGCGAAGGGTACAACATTTCGGCACCTTGTTTTTTCAAAGGCAAGTTATACTAAAACACAGATTTTCACATTCTTTTTTAACATAGGTTTAACATATAAACAGATCATTTCAAGGATTACCAAGTTGTAGATTCTTTCACCGCGATTATCCGCGCCAATTTGGCAAATGTTTACATAAATGCAGTTGGTTTAGAAAGACGTTTGGTTTGTCATAAGGCAAAAAGCAAATTCACAAAATTTGAGGTATATGTACATAATGTGTAATTCTCTTTCAGATATTTTATTTTTTACAGTAATATTTTATTACTGGTAAAATACCTCATTAATCAACTAACTGCGTATGTGGAAAAAGTTGCCGAAGAGTCACAGATAATCAAAGTCAGAGAACCTACAACTTGGGAACCCTTGGAATGATCTGTTAAAAGGTTAACCATAAGTTGAAAAAGAGTGTGAAAATCTCTATTTTTTAGCATAATTTGGCCCAAAAAAAGGGTGCCAAAATGTCGCGTTCAGAAATGTCGTAACCTTCACTTCATGCGGAAATGTCGCGGGCCGAAATGTCGCTTGCCGAAATGTCGCGTGCCGAAATGTCCTGATACCACCGGTATATCCATTTACTAAACTTAAGACGAATCTGGGTGGTTGGTGGGCGCCCGGTTGCCTAAATGCATTTTGCTGAGAAGCGACAATAACTTGATAATGTGGTGTCCATCTCCACATAACTTGATAATGTGGTGTCCATTTTGTTAATGTGGTGTCTTAATTGCACCAATGTAAGCGTCCTGTCTCTGTCTTGTGTGCTGTCCTCCATGGATGGCGAGTGTCTGGTTTCATGTTGCTTCAAAGATTTGCTTTTCTGAAGCATCAGAAACGCAACTTGGCTGGGTGGTGCCTTGTTACTTTGTCGCGATATGACTGAAATATTGTTGAAAGGGACGTTAGTAGGTGTTAAGTGTCTCTATAGTTTACAGTCCGGAAACTAAATTTGATCTGTGTGAGTATGGTGCCATCTATGTTAACGAAATACAGCTCAAAGCGATATTATATACACATATAAACTTTGAAAAAAACGAAACATTTAGTATCGAACGGATGAACGAACGAAGGAACGAAGTGAGGGACCCAAATTCCATTGTCCTCAAGTCTCTTGAGGACAAGACCATACCAAAATTGACAATTTGGTATGGGTATACCCAACTGACCTCCCCCCCCACACACACACAAACACACAAACGAAGCAATAGCTTAGATGGTAAGAGCAACTCTATGAATAAGATGGGTTGTGGGTTCGATTCCCCCGACGGTTAATTTATTCTTTCTCTCGAAACTTATTTCAATAAATAAATAAATAAGAATGGTAGCTGTCATATGTCCACCGAGTTGATTTCCAGATGGCCGTATCTTCTTCTTCAGACAGGGCTTATCCTTCCGCAATCTCTACTCTCGTGTAAGGACTTGTCTTGCCTGATGATTTCACCTATACAACACCTGGATGTGAACTATATATTACTTTTAATATTGGTTATCAGTTTCTTCGTCCAGCGTAACCGGCGTAACCAAAGAAGGTTATCGCGAGATTACATACCAAGATAATCTGTGTACGGTACCAGAGACATTTAATTTTTTTGAGAGTAACTTTTATGCGTAATTCGATATATTTCTACTTTTTTTTCTCGGACACCTGTGTGTCTTACTTTTATTATAACCGGATGGAGCCGTTCCACATATTGATATACAGAACCATATTGTATATGACTGTATGGAGACGATTTGTCAAACACAATTCCACTTACCTTGTACAAATATACAAATCATGCACTTCCTGTTGTGGAGTTGTATGACGTAACATTACACTAACAATGAGTAAAGCACATCACCTGGGCAATTAGTCTTATTTGTTAACTCAGAATTATAACTACTCTGCCTTTGTACTGATTTCCTGTATAGGTTTACCGTATCTTTCAACTGCAGTCCACGTGCTGCATTGCAGAGTTTTAAATGAAAGTCGGGCCCCATGTGAGCTTCACCTTGAATATCGTGGCGCGTGCTGACATCTGCATACATGACCGATGGGGCTGTGATATAGAATTTGGGTCTACCTGTTTCTACCACGTACGATAACTATTGACTTGATCCAAATGACAGATTCGTGTGGATTGACAACTCTCCCCTCCCTTATACCAAAATTAAATCTCAATTATACATAGCATCAAATCAATCTCAGTAAACTCAGATATAATATCATGGAATATTATATCTGAATTCAGCCCTATATAAATCCTGTGCGAGCTGAAACTACTATTGTTAACCAATTAGATCGATAGCTGGTTGTAACGATTTCAAAATCACACCCACAGTAATTACACACGGTAGCTCGTGGTCTAATATATAAACATTATCCTGAAACTATGGTGGCCGATAAGGGACATCGCTGCATTGTTTCAGGTATGTGGTTTGGTAACACGAAGGCAGGATGCGAAGCGCGAAGTCCAAACACGAAGCCAGGATGCGAAGTGCGAAGGCAGGATGCGAAGCGCGAAGTCCAAACACGAAGGCAGGATGCGAAGCGCGAAGGCAGGATTCGAAGCGCGAAGTTCAAACACGAAGGCAGGATGCGAAGCGCGAAGGCAGGATGCGAAGCGCGAAGTCCAAACACGAAGGCAGGATGCGAAGCGCGAAGGCAGGATGCGAAGTGCGAAGTCCAAACACGAAGGCAGGATGCGAAGTGCGAAGGCAGGATGCGAAGCGCGAAGTTCAAACACGAAGGCAGGATGCGAAGCGCGAAGTTCAAACACGAAGGCAGGATGCGAAGCGCGAAGGTAGGATGCGAAGCGCGAAGTCGTGTTTGGACTTCGCGCTTCGCATCCTGCCTTCGCGCTTCGCATCCTGCCTTCGCACTTCGCATTCTGCCTTCGTGTTTGGACTTCGCGCTTCGCATCCTGCCTTCGCGCTTCGCATCCTGCCTTCGTGTTACCAAACCACATACCTAGCGATGTCCCTTATCGGCCACCATATGAAACAGTTTCCAAATATGGCATCATTTCCAGACAGGTTCCGTGAACATCAAAGATTTTACTCCCGCCGAAAAGTCTGGCTTTGTTAGGGGTAGAAAATATCAAAAGATTGTGCCGAGCGAAGATGTTAATCTCCTTGAACGTCAATCATTGTCAGAGCGAAACGGTTGAAATGGTCGTGATTGGCTTATTATGGGATCTCGTAGAACATCAGCGAACATTTCGCACGAAGTTTTCATAGCGTTACGTCTAGATGGTATTCCGCTGATTTACCATCTTGGTTTACCTAGACTGAGCATGAAATAAGCTCCTGCAAAATACAAAAACAGAAGGCTACCATGCAAATATTAGTGTAGGTGATTAATCTTTAACCATACAGTTGACAAAAGATTCCAAATTGATCTTTGTTCACTGGTACATGAAAATAAATTTGGAAAATTGTTTAAGAGTCTCTGTCTAGGGTAGCCTTTCTTTTTCTGTAGTTTTGCAGGAGCTTATTCCATATTGTGTATAATTTAGATTGGCCGAAAGCGTCACAGCCTAATAGTCATTTTACTTCTTTTTTGTTGTTGTGTTTCATGTTTGTCCTGTTAATATTTAACATTTACTCAAGTCCAGGAGCTGAACTGTACTGCACATGGAATATCATTATCGTGAGGCACGCTTTTTAGGATTTTCCAAAATACTCTGTAACAACAACAACAACAACAACAAAACTCGGTGGATTTATATGATAAGAGTAGGAAATGTAAACGTGGTAAATGACATTGTGTGTTGTTTGTGTTGAGTCACTTAATATATTGATAAATATGTAGTTATATTGTGGGGATATGTCAACGTTAAATACCCTCTAATTAATCGTTTGGTTGTAGGCATGTAGTTTGGTTTGGTTAATTCTCGTTAAATCTATAGATATTTTAATTTTGCAGCAGATGAGTCCCCTGTGGGGATGAGCCCATACAGCCACCGGCAGCCATTGTTGATATATCGATTCTAGATGAAGCTAATACAAGCTTTAATGGCCAACTTTATGCCAATTTCGTTTCGTTTATTACATTATTTGATTTGGCTTATTGATCAATTAAGCTCACTTTCCGCTTGAGGGAATCAACTGAAAACAGGCCCGTGTTCCACTTCATGTGCCTCTTCGTGTTTCTGGTGACAGCCGTAACCAAGTGTGTCACGTGACCCGTACATTTTTACGGAGCTCCACAAGAAAGCATATTTGGTCTCTACCACAGTCACTCGTCTGTGTTGGCTGAGACCGGTACATGCAATGCCATATCGATCAATAGTCCAGCGAAATGCCCCGTTAACAAGTAAGCTGGGCGATTTAATCAGGTTATAATTGAGGCTTACTTGTAATTGGCTAATATTATTTAGGTTATAATATTTTATATCGCTTTATGTTTTTGAAATGCGCTGCGGCTCCGATGTTGCTATCCATCCTCCACAATGCAAGTCTGTATACTCCTCACCTTTGACAGACGAGCCATGACTGGGTATGATGTAGCTATATTGTGCACTGTCGGAATTATAAATATATTTATTCGTTTATGTTTCCTTCTGGGGATTCTCTAAAGTGGGAAGGTAGGCAGGTGAGAATGAAGCAGTCCTCCATTCACGATGAATTGGATTACTGTGTTGCCCAATACTATACACTGCAAGAATAATGTGTTTCCAATCACCAAAATTGGTGGTCACTCAGCTGTCGCCAGTTTTGGTATTTCGAAACCCAAGAAGTGGTGGCAACTGCAAGGTTTGGTGTTTCGAGACAAGACTGGTGGTGTTTCAAAACACAATGAAATCTGGCTACCTAAGTTGCCATCATGTTTGTTTTTCGAAGCGCCAGAAGCGGTGACGGGTACTTCTTAAGGAACTTCGAAATGCCACCAGTGGCGTTTCGAGGCTCAAAATGTCGCAGCTTCCACCACTTTTGGTACTTCGATTTTTTTCTACAGTGTTGTGCATTGCATTACATGACGTTAAAAAATCTGGATCTATTTGGTCGCTGCGAGCCAACAATATTGGGTCGAAGTGTCACTTTCGAACTACTTAACCTGTCGACTCATGTGGGGCTCCCGGGGTTCACCTGGGATGTCGTCGTGCACACCCCAGGTCATGTTAAGAGTAGGCCTCAGCTCCTAAGACTGCTTGTCGTAAGAGGCGGCTGACTGGGGCACCGGTGGTGTTCCCGGGTTTGACAAGGAATAGGACCCATCACTCATGGAGTCCCGGGTGTAAACTGGAATAAGACTCCACACGTGGAGTTCTTGGATGTGAAAAGTAATAAGACCCAAACGTCGTGATATGACTTCATGAAATATTGTTGAAAGCGATGTTAAATCATATTCACTCATTCATTCCCAAAATTCCGCCCAATATTCTTCGACTCAATAACATCCCAGAATAAAGATGACGACGGATACAATTTTGTAGAAGTCCATTCTGACTATATTTCTTACAAGCTTTCAGAGAAAAACTTTCTCCATCCTCAGGTAGAGTGGCGATTGCACATATATACAGTTTACAGAAGCTTTTATACATTAACCTTGTGAGAACAACTCAGTCAACAGACATATCTAGATATTAACACTGATTACAATTAACCTTGGTGAACAATAACATCTATACTCAAAAAATCTTGTGTCAAAAGTTTTTGTTCGCTCACCCAAAAGGTGGACGTATTATGTGATGGCGATTTTCGCCCGTCCGTTCGTTTCCGGTCTTTACCTGTGACAGTTTTCTACTCTACAGTTGCATTTTTTGCTGAGCGGATACACCATGATTTGTCGTGTACACAAATTGAGATCAAGGTCACTATGGCCTTAAAATCAGGATTTCATTGAAAGCTGCTGTTTCTTTTGTGAGTAAATTAATTTGAAAGAAAAGAGGTGTCGCGTACCAAAATAGTGGTCAAAGGTCACTGTGACCCCAAAATAGGGAAATCAGTAAACATCGCAATATCAGTAGATACACCAAAATTGACGTCAAGGTCGAAGGTCAAGGTCATTGTGACCCCCAAATCTGGAAATCATTAAAATTCTTTGTGACATTAGCTGTGTCACATACCAAAATTGAGGTCAATGTCAAAACTCAAGATCACTAACCTCAAAATTAGGAATTCATTTAGAATCGCATTTTTTATGTTAGTATAGATACTAGAAAACATGATACATCTTTAGACAATGTGCCACGTGCTAAAATTGAGGTCAAGGTCAAGGTCACTCTGACCCTAAATCAAGAAATCATTAAAACCCGTTTTTGTGCCCGTATGAATACATTAGGGGAGATGAACGAATCAAACTTGAAGTTCTGAGCTGTCTTGATCAACTTGAGGTCCAGGGCACGGACTCCAAACCCAGGAAATCCGTGAAAATCGCACTGTTTTATGTTAGTGGATACATTAAGGGGAGACCATTTCGCGGATGTGTATTGAAGCCAATTGTAACTCTTGTTTGGCGGTAGATTCGACCCAGTCATTCTAACAGTGTTCTGCATTTTTTCGGTGTAGTTGAAGTAACATGCACAATGTACGAAAGCCAATTCGTGCCACTTTGAAGTCAATATTGTTCTCAAAGTTTACGACTTAACAAGTCGTAATTACGACATAGCTAGAGACAAAAATTGAACTGGCTTCCGTAACTATGTGCCTTGTAGCAGCAACCTATGGAAAGCCATCAGTGCCATAACCTCTGGTTTTCCACACGTGGTAATTCGATTTTCCACGGGTGGAAAATCCAGCCAATGGTTTGACTTGTAATTACCACGTGTGGATATTTCGACCAATTACTGAACTTGGAAATACCACACGTGGAAATTATTTACCACGTGTGGAAAATATCCACCAATGATAGAACTGGGAATACCACGTGTGGAAATTATTTACCACACGTCGTATTTATCACCCAATCATTGCATTCGGAAATACGACGCGTGGTAAATAATTTCAACGCGTGGTAATTCACTGGGTTTTTCACACGTGGTAATTCTCTTTTCCACACGTGGTATTTTCGAATCTACCAATCAAAACAATCGTTACAGAAAGCAGATTCACGCATTTTCACCCTGTCTTATCTGTCGTACGGTCGTCGACCTATCCTCAGGTGGAACTCCTGCACTGCTCAACAAAAAACTTATTAAAGTTTGCTACACGTACCTGTATTTTATGAAATTGACAGTGTCCTGTTGCAGATTGTCTGTTCCAGCTAGACGAACACATTCGGAGAACTATTACTTGAACCGCCGCAAACTGTTGATTTCCGCCATTCTGAAGGTACCAGCTTTCTTTGTTAAGCTCTCATTCATTGGCTGGGTAAAATAAAATTTCGACGCGTGGATGAATGGGAATACCACGTGTCGAAATTATTTACCACGCGTCGTATTTCCGAATTCAATGATTGGGTGATAAATACGACGTGTGGTAAATAATTTCCACACGCGGTATTCCCAGTTCTATCATTGGGGGATATTTTCCACACGTGGTAAATAATTTCCACGTGTGGTATTTCCAAGTTGAGTAATTGGTCGAAATATCCACACGTGGTAATTACAAGTCAAACCATTGGCTGTATTTTCCACGCGTGAAAAATCGAATTACCACGTGTGGAAAACCAGAGGTTATGACACTAATGGCTTTCCATAGCAACCATGCAGACGCATGAGCATGGAGCAAATTCTATACCACAGCTTGCAAGACCAGGTCAGCTCGAAATTATTTGCTCGTGCAGGACTATGAAATTATATGGCGAAGACTACACTGGAATGAAAATTCTTTTCAATAATTCTTTTCAATAATACATATTCTGATTCTGTTTTGAAGCCATAAATTACCCCTTCTGTTATATGAAACATATGGCGTTTGTTCATTCTTTGGAACTAGAATAATATACAGTATGTCAAAGAAATTTTAATTATCAAATGAATACATCGTGGATATGCAAACAAGAATATCTGAAAATATTATATGTATAGGATACAATATGATATCAATAGTTCAAATCGATACAATGTAATTGGATACGAGATCAAATCTTTCAAGGATGAATTAGTAATATAGTTGCTGAATTTTCACAACACACTGACAATCAAAAATATATCCTCATAAATCGTAACCAAACCATACTGTTGTATTTCATGAAAAGTTAATGAATTAGTTCATGAATTATTTCATGAATTATACCAGCTGTTATGTATATATTTGTTTGATTCAGTCTCAGGTGTAATCTATACGTTCGACTACTTCCGTATTGTCACTTTCACAGCTGGTGAGTTCTGGGGCTTGATTGTCCCGGGTGTCCTTGTAATGGGAAAATGGGGGTCTCTTGTGCAATGTTTATTAAAAGTGGGCAACGTTAATGCTATTGTTACTTAAATATCTACGTTGCCATTTTTCAACCGCGAATATAAATATCCCTATAGTCTTAGGGTGAATACATTTTCAATGTTGATTACAAAACCCAAACCGATATTCTAGTGTCCTAAATTAAAACTAGTAGTTTGTAGTGCCCCATATTGATAGTCAAACCCCACCATAACCATGTATATGGCGTATAGCTTTGCATCTTCACAAGTTCAGCTAAATCCTAAATCCTCGGATATCGATCGATACACTGGCTCGCGAGGATGATAGATTTGAAGCAACTAATGTTTTGTTCATTATCATATACTCTCTTAACTTGTTCAGTTATCCGTTTGGACGTTCGCCGTAGCAAACTGTTCGTCTCTATTAATGCAGTAGTTTGCCTTAAATAATTTATTAATGAAACGGAATATTGTTGTAACAGTTATGGCACACGCGGTCATTATACACTACCATTCTTATGCATACTGAATTATTAAAGACGCGGTTATCAATCTCATATCTGAATATGAATTATATAAATTAATGATATAATTTACATTTCATAGCATGCTTCTAAATTTGGCTCAACAGTGGACATCAATTATAATTTGTAGATTATTATGTCTCCCCCAACTATGTTGGGGGGAGACATCTAGTGTTTGTGCTGTCTGTCTGTCTGTCCGTCTGGATGTCTGGATGTCTGGATGGATGTCTGTCCGTCCCCTTGCCTTGTCTGCAAGATATCTTGAGAACTACTGGATGGAATTTCACCAAACTTGGATGGAAGCTTCATTGGGATAGCCCCCTCATTTGATTAGGTTTGGTGTATGTGCATGCATTCATCCGTGTCCGGTGTCCGTCCGTCCGTCCATCTACTTGTACATGTATATACAGGCCTTGTCTGCAAGATATCTTGAGAACTACTGGACGGAATTTCACCCCACTTGAATGGAAGCTTCAGTGGGATAGCCCCCTCATTTGATTAGATTTGGTGTGTGTGCGTGCATTCATCCATGTCCGGTGTCCGTCCGTCCGTCCATCTACTTGTACATGTATATACAGGGCTTGTCTGCAAGATATCTGGAGAACTACGGAACAGAATTTCACCAAACTTGGATGGAAGCTTCATTAGGATAGGCCCCTCATTTGACTAGGTTTTGGTGTGTGTGCCTGCATTCGTCCGGTGTCCGTCCGTCCGTCCGTCCATCTACTTATACATGTATATACAGGGCTTGTCTGCAAGATATCTGGAGAACTACTAGATGAAATTTCACCAAACTTGGATGAAAGCTTCATTGGGATAGCCCCCTCATTTGACTAGGTTTTGGTTTGTGTGCATGCATTCATCCGTGTCCGGTGTCCGTCCGTCCGTCCATCTACTTGTACATGTATATACAGGCCTTGTCTGCAAGATATCTTGAGAACTACTGAACGGAATTTCACCACACTTGGATGGAAGCTTCAGTGGGATAGCCCCCCTCATTTGATTATGTTTTCGTGTGTGTGCGTGCATTCGTCCATGTCCGGTGTCTGTCCGTCCGTCCATCTACTTGTACATGTATATACAGGGCTTGTCTGCAAGATATCTGGAGAACTACTTGACAGAATTTCACCAAACTTGGATGGAAGCTTCATTGTGATAGCCCCCTCATTTGATTAGGTTTTGGTGTATGTGCGTGCATTCATCCGTGTCCGGTGTCCGTCTGTCCATCCATCTACTTGTACATGTATGTACAGGCCTTGTCTGCAAGATATCTTGAGAACTACTGGACGGAATCTCACTCCCCTTGGATAGAAGCTATAGTGGGATAGCCCCCTCATTTGATTAGGTTTTGGTGTGTGTGCGTGCATTCATCCATGTCCGGTGTCCGTCCGTCCGTCTACTTGAACATGTATGTACAGGCCTTGTCTGCAAGATATCTTGAGAACTACTGGACGGAATCTCACTCCCCTTGGATAGAAGCTATAGTGGGATAGCCCATTCAAGGCAAGGTGGGAGGTTGGGGGAGACGTATGTTTTTGCCCAAAAAAAACAACCAGCATAGGCTTCATGCCGGAGCGGCAACTCAAGGGTCAAAGCGGAACCTCTAGTATTTAAATTAATAACGTGATGATTTATAGATCGTTTTAATTTAAAAAAGGAATGATTGAAAATATAAAAGGATACCGAGTCCCGCGAACGGTTAGTTTCATGTCGAAGATATCTATATATATACGTACTGCCTATAATTTAACTGGTCTGGGCGATTTTGGGGTGTACCGCAGTCTGAGGGGTGGAAAGTGCCCCCGTATATATTTTTACTATCCCTAAGGCTAGAGTGCTGAAACTTACCACACTATATCTTTGGAAATTAAGAAATATAACCAAAATCCAAGATGGCCGTCATGATGACGTCATTTTCGGACGATTTTTCTGTCATATTATTCGAATTGTTTTGTTTATGTGATTTCTTTGGAAAAACTACATGATATATTAGTAAACAATAATCTGATGTGAAATAAAATAGCTCTGCCCACTTTTTCTCGCAGAAAAGCAGGAATTGTGAATAAAAATGACGAACACAGTACTTTTCTGGTACCCCACGTAGTCGCCATTTTGAATTTACCCATGATCCTTTGCTTGGGGGGGTATGCAAATAGCCTCAAAATGACCCCAATATGATATAATACAAAGTCACGGAGTGCCAGCTCTCAAGTTTTTGTTGGGAATGGTTAAATAGAGAACCATTTTCAGAGTCAAAATTACACTTTCAAGTTGCTTCATCCTAGTTTAAGTTGCTTCTTTACCAGAAGGAACGTACAATTTTGAATAGTAATCAGTGTTATAAGCTGTCCCTCAGGGGGCTCCGTACAATCGTGAAACAAACATGAGCTGCATGAGAAGTACTTCAACTCTCGCATACTGATATTCATTAACGTTCTGTAGGTAGACGATCGCTATAATGTGATCCTCACGAATCTCCGATCGGGTGCAAATATATCTATCAGGTTTGTTATGCAAGTTTCAGAAAAGTGATAATGCACTGACCTAGCAAAGCTCTGTCATCAATAAACCTGGTGTTTCGTATATAGGGGTGTTCATGTCATCTGTTCACGATTATGATTTGAATGCTAGTGAATTGCTCCAGATAATTACTGACTTAACTAATGAGAGTCGAAAACAGACGGACCATACATAATATTCAACACCTGACAGGTGCTTGCGGATCGACTCTATTGTATTAAAACACACTCGGAACGAAGATCATTGCATCAGATTATTATGGAAGTCGGATGCGTTCATCTCGTGTTATTGCATTTTCGCATGGATAACGCGAAAATGCGAAAACACGAAAACGCGTAAACGGGAGTTACTATTATCGATGCGAAAATGAAAAAAAAACACTAGATGGACGCATCCGGCTTCCATAGATTATATACTGTCCGAAATATCACCGACAGTATATTTTTGCAAACTCTGACATTGGGAGAACGAGCGAAGATATGTTCTTTAAGGAGTCCATCAACTTTTATCTTGTATACGGTCAATAATTCTTTTTTTTCCCATATCAGTATTGCATTTTTAGACTGATATGTGGTACCGGTAGATGTTTAATATCATGTAGATGCGCTCTGCCGCCGCGGTTTCACCTTTGATTACCACTCCACCCAATCTTAATAAATTAATACCCTATCAATGCTCCCCAATCGTACATGTCGCTATATAGGATCTTACGTATTTCAATTGAATTTGGTGTTCTGAGCGCCCATACCATGGATATTTAATAGCATTATGACATCATTGTCGCATCTGGACTCATCCATTTGCAGTCGGGGAGGAGAGATAGGTTCACTGTCTCCATTTACCCCAATGTTTACATCAAAGATCAGTCCATATATCTACCCCGTATTATGGTGCCACAATGTCGGGATCGCGGCAACATGAAAAGACACCCCGCCAGCGAGCTTGCTAATTCGGCTGAGCCAACCGAAAATTCTTTGTCATCAATGTTCCCTTCAAAGCACTATGAAGCGTTCTCGGGATTGGTTAACACGCGAGTTACTGCAAGTCTGTTAGATCCTACAAGCAACAATATCCAAATGGTGAGCAGATAGGATTTAATTTTAATTAGATTGCCACTCCACCTAAAAAGTGTCCATCCGAGCACATGATGAGTCAACGTACGATACAACAGCTCTTGTCTATAAATCGGGTTATACTTTCACATTCATAAGTCTCTGGTTTTCGGAGGTGCACTGTATGACGGGGTTAATTTTATGTTAATTTATTTACAATTCAGTATTCTAATATAGATTCATGTGTCAATCTGATATAATGATAGCTCACGTTGCCTTCTTATTGATTCATTGATATCAATTTATGATCAAACTTATGGTCAGTGACATGTAAATTATAGCATGTTTCGGGACATATGTTAATTATAGGACTGTGCATTATGCATAGTGATTAGGACACGCGCGTGTTAACATGGCTGACACGTTCCCGAGATATAATATCTCGGGATGCTAATATCAGCACGAGTCGTTCATCCATGCTTGTCGTTCGAGCGAAAGGCTATACAACACTCCTCACTTTTCACCGCGCATGCCCAAGTCAGTCTCCCATTGTCAAACTTTGTAACCTATAACTGACAATGTATCTGACAGAAGGTGGAAAACAATGTGATGCCATGAGACTGGACCAACTTTGCATCCACCAAACTTGGTGGCCGAGTGGTCTAAAGCGTTTCTGGTAACCCCTAGTAGCCTCACATCGCTTAACCGGCACGGGTTCGACGAGCCTCGCTGGTGCATGTGTGAAAGTTTGGCAGTTACTTGCCGACGGGCGGTGGCTCTCTCCGGCATACTCCACCAACCAAACTGGCTGTCACCATACGTAACGAGTGAAATAATCTTGAATGTGACATTAAACCCCCCCACCCCCCTTCCACCAAACTTGTAACGAATACAATACATATATATACAATTCTATCATGATCTCACTATAAATTTAGTATACGTTTCTGTTTGTTTGTCCCGAGTGTACGGTCTCAGTTTTGGTCGAAATGTTCTGAAACTTCGCCAGGATGGCATTGGGTAGTCCGAGCTTCTTCTAAACCTTCAGCCACGACGACAGATATATTATTTGACAATTTATTGAAGCAAATTACTGAAATTTATCAACTATATATCCTGAATGGTTCAGTATTCCACCGATCATTAATCACCAGTTATATTCTGGTTGAGATTTTACTTGTACGACATTAGAAATATAATCTTGAAAAGGAAAGTGGATAGTAAGTGGACTGAAAGAAAGTGATGTTTTGCCAAAAAAAAAAAATCAAAAAAAAATCCCACAATTTCCTACATTCCGCAGTATATATACACCCAGATTTGCGCCTCCTTCGTCTGTTACGCCAGTTATTATTAAATCATTATTATTTGTGAGTGGACACACTGGACACGGTCAGAGGATGACTCCATTCCCCTGGGTATGCAAGTAAGATGGGAAAATAATTTTGGTATGGTCACAGGGGCATATATGATGCATTGTGGGGCGGGGGAGGGGCACTTTTGACTTCGTCAGTTTTTAATTTCAACTCCCTCCTCACCCACGAGAATTGAGTGCTACTTCAGAAGCTATCTTTGTCGGGATGATGTAGCATTAGGGCTTACCCTACTGAAATAATGGCCAGGATGACACCGTTTTACCTGTATTTGAGTGTATGTGATTTATATATATAATATTTCCAGAATATCTACATCTGTATCTTCCAACTCCCGGAGAATAGACAGCTCTCAAACGGACAGATGCCTCTTATCATGCAGTTACCGTACGTTGGTTAATGAACAAGTCGACTTGCATTTGTTGTGGCTCGATTCCAGCGTATAAGAGAGCTGGAGTTAATTATGTATTTATAGAAATCATAAAGATTCCACGCGACCTAAGAAAGTTCGCGGATGTTCTCGGCAGTGCAAATTTCATAGAGGAGCTCAGGTTATCAGTGCATCTTCCCCTGAGCAGAGGTATTTATGGCTGGTCAAACACGGTTGTACACCGTTGTGGTTCCACTGCTGGGAGAGCAATGCTGGGGTTGGTGGAATGCAGGAATGCTCTCCGAGCGAGCGAACGATTCCCACCTAAACACGGCAGAGTGCATGGCGGCATTAGAAGCACAAATCTTTGTTTTTCAATGGACCATGGTATGATAAGAATTGTTTTGGCATCGTGTACAGTCTGATGTTCGCCATCACTGCTGACCATCTCGCATCTACTCCACCAGTCTAGTCCGTGCTACTTCGCCTCTACATGATCTGTTGAAGAGGTCTATATTTCTTCATTTGTTTAACCGGCGAATAAAAGTCCACAGTTAATAACATGCGTACCGGTACATAATAGATTGCACAGGCAGATTATGATTCTGACAACGATTAACGAAGTCGACCAATCAGAAATCCTTGCGTAGAATATGTTTATATGTTTGAGAAACTACTGCAAACTAAGATGCACTGATAAGAGACTATATAGTACGCCATATTGGCGATTTGCCAAGGCGCTACTGCAGGAATCCAAATTCTACGATCTAGATGCTCTCGAATTCTGATATTCTCACTGGTACACTGGGATGAAGAAGTAAGAAGAAAACTCAAGCAGTGGGTTATAGATGACGTAGTTTCTCAGTGGAAGTTGGCAGTCGCTTACATCATAGAAGGCAGATGAAGCAAACAGAATTGTAAACATTGCAGGGAGGTTAACGTGCTCTATCACTGAGGCCGGCATGGTTCCTTTGATAGAGCCCAGACGAGCTAGGAACCAGATGAAAATCAGCTGATCGACGTATAGCACGACCAACCTAAATATACCGTGCCCGGTACATGGGGATTTGGCCTTTAGAACATTTCTGACGTCTTGACATTGGTTATACCAGTCATATCAGAGACAAGGAAAATTTTCTTTATAAAATATAAATGTAAACCTGTATCGTTTTAGAAACCCATTAATCTTTTGATCAGTCTTTCGGTATTTTGGAGAGATGAACATACACTACCGAAACCCTCGTTTATAATAATCATTTATACTAATATATAAAGCGATTCGAAAACTGCCAAATGTCTGCCAACTAAAAGTTCAGCTGACAAGAAGTATGGAAGAAACTGCAAAAAAAAAAAAAACAACATATTGGCACAAGCATGATCACCTGGGGAAAGCAAAGCCTCCTTGCTGGGGATCATTTTCTGAATAAAAAGAGAACGTTTTTATGTTTCAAACCTGGAAACTTCTACATTAGCAGCAAATGGTGAAACGAATATAGTAATATTTTAGCGACGAAATAACGGTAACTGCTGTGAACCAGGAATTTTCCGTGTTTGGTCCAACATCAGGCATTCATATAAGACAAGTTTTACCTTATTACTTTTCTCGTGCATCTTTACAACTTTTATCTTTTCGCAGCCCTCATAGGAACATACTCTCATGTAAAAATTATATATATATATATATGTAAAAATTAATATTTCGCTCTGCTGGATCGTCACAATATTCAACTACTGAACAAGTGATGTGGCTATGTTTGTGGAGTTGTGTGCGTGTGCAACTCTTTTCACGAATTATTATAAAAATAAACGATTATTTGCATTACGTCACGTCACTATTGCTCTTTCAAGTCTAAAATCAAGATTGGGAAAAGAGAAAAATGACAATAGCTTTATGATGATTTTGGGATTCGAAACCAAAAGTAAACGTTCCTTTAAACTGTAGTTCGACACTGTAATCATTCGGTCATTCTATTACAATTCTATTACATTTCTAACCTGGAGGAATAATGTGCCGATGCATGGCGGTGAACAACACCCTTAGAGAGCATTCTAAGTGTTTTGACACATTTCTGTATTATGTGAAAATGAAACCTTTAACCAAAACAATTTTTCAGTATCATTTAGGATCAAACCGACCGAATTTGGATATGTTGATTCAATTTGGTTAAAAGTGTCATATTTTACATTTGAAGGGAATTCCCTCCTAGAATATCATCAAAAGTTGCAAAAACAAACACATGCCTATCTTCAAATATTCGTAAAGTAAATATTAACAAATTATATTTTCGGTTTATAAACGCAACACACTGAGAAAACATTTACGTCCATATCCAAACCTCTCCTTTACAGCTACACTCAAATGGACGTTGTAAGAAAGTAATACGACAAAAAAAAAACGGACTTGGAAGTGTTACAGATCCATGGCGTCACCATGAACAAGCTGGGTCTGGGCCAGAATCGGACCGCCTCCAAACAGTTTAATTTATAGAGCTTGCGCCTGCGCATCAACCCAGGGAGCATGCTGATATACGCCTGGCTTGCGATCAGTGACATGGACAAGTTTATGGGGGGCGACTGTCTATTGAACGTCGGATGCAACGTTTTTATTATTAGCTCCAGTACCTTGACAGTAAACAATTTAACGTTAATATCATATGAATGCGAGATTTGACGTTTGAAATTTAGACTGCTCGAAGACTGGTCAGGTCTCGTGTGTAGCAGATCACTATTGATTCTGGCTTCTCTCCATCCCGAATTTGTGTATTTATGAGTCGTTTCTTTATCGGCCTTGTTGTCAGATGTAATTGAAGCTATTGTGATTTTCTTTATAGCCGGAATTTTTGGCGAGGCTAAAATATTCATAATATTGTAGCTATTACAAGGCACACACATACGCGAAGGAGCCGACAAACCGCTATTGTCCGACTGTTTGTCGATGACGGATGGGGGAATGTCGCGTTACACCCAAGCAGTCGTTCACTCCACGCTCACAATCATTGGCAGATTCGATCAACGTGTACGTTAATTCTCCAAACATCTCTATTGAGAATCGCACTTCCATTATTAAAAGCATCGTAGAATTACTCATTGTTTCCTGTTTACTCATTTATTCATTGCACTTGTAGATTTCTGAATGCTTTCTTCTTCCTGCTTCTACTGAGAAAGGCGAGCTTCTTTCGCGGATTAATTTATGAGGCCATACTCTCTTCTGTCAACATACACCTTTTATCGGAAGCAATAACGAAAACCGAAAGTGATTCCTTGGATAAATTGATATCTCCTAGAATTGTCAGAAATCGATAAGTCCTCCAGTGAGGCTTAAACAAACTCATAAGAACACTTGTCTGTAAAGACGTTGAAGGATAATTTTTATTCGTGGACCACCTGTCACGTTATTAGACCGCTGTTTCACGCAGCTTGTATCCCGTTGTAACGTATATAGCTCCGTCCACATGAAGCTATATGTAACCTGCTAGATGGATATCAGCAATAACATATGTTCATGATGCTAATATCCAATATGACACAACGCACAATGACATAGACATTCAGAGATAGGAGTGATTGTGTGGAAATAGATTTGCAATATATATTAATGCCCTCAAACTAAAAACGTGAATAGATCTGAAAAATCTTTATCCTTTTGGAAAAGCCTTGATAACCGATTAATCTAGGCATACAAATAATGGCTTTCCCAAAAATAATTGGTTTGTAGCAACTAGACTAATAACACAATTGTCCAAATTACGACAATTGTGCCATTAGCAGTTGTCAGGTCGCCAGCTAATGTCACAACTGCGTTGTGACAACAACAGGCGACTATGTCACTCAAAAACATGCTAGCGAGCATGTTGACCCTTATTGTCACAACTGGAAACCAGGAATTATTTGAGGCAAAAATATATCACACATCTTTTATATACTTGCAATAGCAACCACTAATGACACAATTGTCGTAATTGCGTCATTAGTGGTCGACTCTGCACTGAACATAATAATTTTGTTGCAGAAAAGAGTGTATAGAGACGGCAATAACAAACTACCGTTATGTTTCAATATCAAAGCTATCGTTAAGCTTCAATAACACTACCGTCTAGCTTCAATGACAGACTACCAGCTTCAACAACACGATACCGTTAGGCTTTAGCAAGAGACATGATTCGATAACACTATCCTTAAGCATCAATGAGACAAAAGACTATCGTTGCATACCAATGAACATATGTTTTTGTTGTAAAGAAAATATTAACGACATTCTCATGGCATCAAATTGTATACCTCCCACTGTCAGATTTACCAAGAGTGTAGGCGGTTACAAATTCTGACATTAGGAGAATGAAAAAAATATGATATATATATTTTCCTCCATTAGTCATTTTTCTTCTCTTAGTCAAGCAAAACCATTGTTTGGCTATACTGTTCATGAATATCGAGAATGAGACGGTTCATTTCCATAATCCGATGAAATTATATGAAGCGTCGCTTTCGAGCCATCAAGATGGTTCAGATCATTTGGGAGTCACCTAATCTCACACGAGAAGACACATGGATCCGTGTGAGATGGCTTATTTAGTCGACATAGCTTCAACTGACGATCCAGGCCAACAGTTTACAGGGAAAGAGACAACGAGCCAATGATTTCCGCGGTGTACACTGCAGATCTCTATTACCCCTCTTACCCAGTTGCACATGGGTATTGCCCTAAACCCTCATGACGTATTATATATCTTTCAATCACGTGATGAATTGTGCATTCATTGAGTTGCATGACAGGTTATCCAGAAATTTAGCATCGCTTATGTAACACAAATCTAATTAAATTGTCAATGCACAGTACATGTGTCGCAAGGCGTGAAGTCCTGTATATAACCCGATACACCAAATTAAAGAATGCTCTTCTGATATTGCCAATCGGGAGACCTCGCGCTGACAATTAAGTTGATGTCATGTTACATGAGGGAGTTTACAGGCTGATTTAACTGCATTACGATCCACACCTGGCATTTAATTGTCATGAAAGTTGGGGGCCTACACTGCATCATGGAATAGAAGTGGGATAAAAGAATCAAGTGTCAGGTCTATTGGTGCTCAATACTGAGACACTATAGATCACAATGTTTGAATCCCTGCAATGATCCCGGAAAGCAATCATTCTCTGATCGTCATCTCGCTCAGCCTCTTCGTCTGTGTCCCCAACACCCCAAATCATTATATCATCCCCGACAGTCTTGACCCCGGGAAGGCCTTCCAGGGCATCAATTATTCGCCTCTGAAACTCTTCGGGCGCCGATGAAATTCCAAAAGGCAAGTGGACGCATTTGTACTTACCTCAGGCTGACGAATATGTAGCCAGTAGACGGCTGCTCTCATCTAAATACCATGCCGAAATCCGCTCTTGGCATCAGTAATACTGGATATTCTGGCCTTTGCCATATCTGACAGAATATCTTCGATCGTCGTCATTGGATATTGCTCCGCTTAAGCGCTCTATTTAGTGGTTTCGGATGTAAACACAATCGAATTTTGTTACTGTCTGAGCTGAGCCATAACTTTCAGTTTCAAACTTGTTGATGCTGCCGCACTGCAAATGTCTACCCACCTTTTCAATGTTAATTTGGCTTCCTGAAGCAGCCGTTTACGTGTACGGTTTTCTCTGTGTCCCACTAAAATCTTGTCTCTCAATAAATCATCCTCAAGTTGACCAAACTGCAGGTCAGACAGGAGTACCACGCATCAAAAGATCCAGTGTCCTCCTGATTGCGTTTGTCGGTCACATACATTTCATAGGTTTCGTTAATTTCTCCAATACAGAAGTCCAATTACCAGGATGATCCAAATTTGCAGGTAATTTTGTTTCACTTGTGACACCTTGCCACGTCTGGATGGCCCGTCTTCATGGGTGGTATAACCAGATTATGTAAGAACATATATCAGTAATACTGAACAGCCTTTTGGGGTATTGCCAACAACCCAACTGGAGTTTTAATAAGAAATACGGATTTGGAGGTTGCAGCAAAAGTAGGACCTGAATACTGATAAGGGGGATCCTGTCACATTATCCATTCGCTATCTGCAATCTTCATGGACACAAAATGGTGATTGATAAGAATATCGCCTTGGTAATCCTTCCATATGGGCGCGTAGCGTCTTGATGATCATCGATCTGGGCAGACAACGTCTTAATTTGTAACTCATTTATGTGGGCACGTGGAATCTTAACTGGTAACCCACTGAATTGGGCACGTAACGTCTTTAAATTGGCATTTCATTGATCCGGGCATGTTACATCTTGATAACTCATCAAGTTGGAGACGTCCGTCTTGGTAATCCATCGATCTGGGTGGGTGACTCATTGATATATCGTGTGATTTGGCTTGGTCATCTTGTGGTACCGTATCTTTGTATCTCTTAGAATCCGACTAGGTCTGTGACTCATCCCGCATCAGGACCTTATTGCCCGTATAAGTTCATTAATAGTATCTGTGTTCAAGAAAACTGATCGTAGATATATTAATGTCGGAAGCCATAAAGCATTCTTTAGCTCGACTACATATAAGAGATATCATTCATGGGATGTTTCTTTGTTTATAGAGTTGCTTGAATTTCTCATTAAAAATATCTATGTGAAATTTGGCAACACAATATATCAGCAGCATATAGGTATTCCAATGGTACTAATTTTGCACCCCTGTTGGATGATCTGTATCTGTTCTCTTATGAATATGACTATATGCAGGCGCTTTCAAAAACCGATTCATTCAAAGCCCGTTCCTTCTCATTCACCAAACGCTATATGACGATCTTCTCGCTGTGGATAATCGCTATATAAATGACGCAGTGAAGGATATATATCCACCTTCACTGGATTTGAAGGAAACTACAGATAGCCCTACAGGCACATCTAATTTAGATCTCTATCTCTATAAAAATGAAGCGGGAATTCTCTCTCGTTGACTTTATGACAAAAGAGATGATTACAATTTCGACATCGTAAACTATCCCTTTCTGGATAGTAATATTTCAGTGGGATCTGCATATGGCGTATACATATCTCGCTTAGTAGCATTTGCTAGATCCTGTGTTAGATGTGATGATTTTAATCAACGTCACAAAACATTGTTGCAGAAACTTATAAAACGGGGCTATTCCACCAAGCGCCTCCACTCAAAGTTTCTCAAATTTAGCGATACATATCGCATGCTGATAGCAAAATACGAACGTAGCGTGCAAGATCTATGGCGCTACGTTTCGTAACTTGTGTCTAATTCCGCTTAACCCGGGGCTAGGGCCGTATGAACCCATGTACTTCAAGATCCTCATGGTACTCATATGAACAGTCACAATCAAAGCGTGACTGAGATACATCATTCTTTAGATGACTTTACAACGAATATTATGGATTAAGAATACTGATCAGCGATACGGATTTGATATTTTTGGAACATCATGATGTCTTGCCGGCATCATTGAAAACTGTTGACCGCTTCTCTCTTGCAGGAAACAAGCCTATGTTTATGTATACTATGATTGTCTTTTTGAATTTGGTGCTAATACTGTTATATGGAATATGGAATAGGTCTTTAGATTATGGACGCGGATATTCTCTAATGGACGACGGCTGGATTATGAATGACGGACTAGACGCTTGTAATTTGGTGCTCGTGGTATGGGTTATATTACTTACCCGTCGCAGACCAGAAATAATTTTAAGCCGAAAGCGTCTAGAAACAAAAAAAAAGCAATAAAGGCGGAGAGGTGATCCCTCTGGTTGACGTTAATACATGCGCTAAATCAAATCGTGTCTACAAAATTTCGAAACGCGTCGAGAAAAAATAGCGCGTTCGTCAAAATAGAGAGAAAAAAAATGTTAACCCTGAAATAAAACGCGTTTTTCATAACCAGAACCCTTAAAATATAGGGTAGACAATTGTGACAAACTTGGATCGCCATTTACAAGTGTCCGTCTTGTAGAACGGAAGTGGTCACGGAGGTGAATATCGAGCACTCTCAATATCAAAGGCAGAATGATGAGCGGTATGCATGTACATGTACATGAGCAAAAATGGAGTTAACATTTCTCAACTGAGAACCATCCTTGTTATCGAGAAAGATCAAACGCCCCCCCCCCCCCCACGATTTCCCGACCGTGCGTTTTATATTGCACAGTATTCGCGACACATTTTGTTTGAGTGTTTGACGCGACCGAATTTCAAACGCGATAACGCGATTTTCCCCGCGTTTGACGTCAAGTTATTACTGTATATCCTGTTGACTTGATTAGGTGGCATTTTTGGATAGACCAGTATCATGTTGTCGTGTGGAATGGTATACTGAACTGATAATCCATCAACTGAATGAGCATGCAAGTAACAAGGTCATTATCATCAACTATGGTAATGCCAATAATGTGGCGACAAGAGCCGCGATCAGCTTTCTATTTTCGCATCTGTCAATTTGGGGTAGATCTTGTCAAAAAAATAAATAAATAAATAAATACCTTTTTATGCTATAGGCTCTCCCATTTGCCTGTACTCCTATCAATTTTGGTGTTGTTATATCTCCAGTCCCAGGTTATGAATCGATACCAAACAATCGGTATAGGTATATATATCTTACGCGCGGGGCAAAACATAACTTCGTCCACAATTAAGGCCAAACGACTAAGGCCTAGAGCAATGCATGCGAGCCGAACTACACGAAGTAAATGGAACTCTTGAAGTATATAACTCCAGTTCAAGGCCAGTCTTGATAAATAAATATCCTATCAACGCCGTCCAATTGTATTTGATAGGATATTAATGTACCAAGATTGGTTTAGGACTGTGAAATATGCCCAAATTTAAGGTATACCTTGAAGTCGTGGCGGAATCTATTGAATTTGATGTGTGCTCGACTGTCCGTCCATTTAAATGTTAACATATGTTCTTCGTGCGATCTCCAATTCTAGGTTGCGGATTTTCCAATTCTAGGTTGTGGATGGTGCCCAAACTTTGGTGAATCTCACTTCTCGTTTCTCTAACCTGAGAGACACCACGTTGAGTTTAAGGTCAAATGCGAAGGGTCACTGAAGTCGCACACAATCAATTTATCGCGCGCTAAATTTAGCTTTGTCGCAAACCCTCATCGCATCGCATCCATTCTGTTCAAACTGTGCGGGGGTATATTGAGCCAATTTGAGCTCTTGTTTGTGAGTCCACAATTCAAGGGATGTCTCCGACCATAAGTATCGCTGTCTGGGAACGTTATTAGCGCTGGGAGATTAACTAATTACGTTATGATATAACGATACATCATATAATCTAGAATCCCTGAAAGACATGCAAATGTAGGATAAATCAACTCACTGCATGTGCCTATTAATCTCCGTTGTCGTGGCAACGCCATTTTGTTTTGTTTTTTCAATACACATGTTAACGTTGTATGTGTGTCTGACGAGTTAGTTCTGCAAAGTAAGATATGAAATACCGGAATATATGCGGGCAGGTGATTTACAGCGGGAGGCAATGTAGGTATGTTAAACTTGTCAGCAATTTACTACAGATATACGGGAAAAACAAACCAGTTTGCCCCCAGCAGAGGTATGCTGCATCTGAACCTTTCCTCAAATAACCCATGTACATATCGTCATTCATAATTTCCAGGCAATAGTTACATTTATACAAAAAGATGTCATTATCCTTGACAGAAAAAGGTCGTAATATGTTCAGAATATAGCTTTGGATCATCTAAATAGAAACGGTTTGACTACAGTCTGGAACTCTTAATATTTCACCACAACTGATTCACATTTCTTCGTCAGTTTACCGTGTGCCCAAAATGAAACGGGAGTGACCATGCTGCTTTAATAGGTTTGGTGGGTAATCTGTTGTTTGTCATGCGTGGTTACATAACCACCAAAAAGCCAGGGAGGTAGAAAATCATGAACAAGATTAAAAAGGCTATAAGCTCATACATCAGCTTGATTCTCACGGCGGTTGAGATACCAAGGCTACGTCTCAGAATCCTCCGTATTATAGTCTGAATGTGAGTTTCCGAGAAAGGCTTTCCTGTGATGTCATACTGTTGCTTTTCAGCCGCCAGACGTCGATTTTCCCCATCTAACATATCTCACCAATTTAAAGAAGTAAATATCCACGTTCATACTTTGAGCTAGCCTAAAGGGGGGGAATTTCACAATACCAATTACCAATCAGATCTTTTTGGAACATCTTGATGTCTTGCCCGCATCATTGAAAACTGTTGACCGCTTCTCTCTTGTAAGAAACAAGCCTATGTTTATGTATACTATGATTGCCTTTTTGAGCTTGGTGCTAATGCTGTTATATGGAATATGGAATAGGTCTTTGGATTATGGACGCGGATATTCTTTAATGAACGACGGCTGAATTATGAATGACGGACCAGACGCTTGTAATTGTGGATGTTGGCCCAGTTAACCAATCGACTGACAAAACATGGTTTATCTTTTGGCTCGATTGTACAAGCCTCACATTGCTATATTAGCCCAAACATTCTCTTTAAAGAAACTTTGTAATATATAAATAAACACAAATTGACCTCTCGAAACTATTTGAATTTCTCAGGACTGAACTAACCTATACATCGGGTCCTTATTAGAAGAAATGGCGTAGCGGGGAAAGACGTCATCATACACAAACTCGGTGTGTATAGGTTATGGTTCGTATACATGAAATACATCTCGGATTTTAGAAAAATTTAGATGGCTAATATACAAGAGCCAGAAAAGGGTTAATGGTCCGTCTGGTCATCGCCCTTTAAAGGTGATGAAAAAGGGTGATGGCTCAGGTCGTCACCCTAAAGGTGATAGTGGAATAAAGTAATGGTTCTATCTTTTTTTGGATGATGCAGTCGTCACGTGTTTTGGGTGATAGCCATCGCCTTTTTTTCTGGCTGTGTATCACGGTTTCGAAGTGTAACAGTAGAAATTAGCTTGCTGTATGAAGAAAGTAGGCTACACCCTTCGAGTTACTATTAATAATATATACACAATATCTAATTCATTTAATGCAAAATGTGTTAATGTCATTTCCCTTCGGTTGTTAATCCCAGTATGCATTCGTCAAATTCGACATCCAATATCCATGTCGTGGCCCATGAAAAGATCAACTTAATACTGTTTTTTTCCCCTCGACCAATGAGGTACCTTCTGCTATTGTACACGGAGGTAGAAAGCAAGCAATCTCGTCTTCATTCATTTCTTAAAACCGAGCTTATCTGCGGCAACATCAGTGTTCCACCTGGAATATTTACCAATCCTCGCCAACTTAACGTCTCACGTTTCGCCAGAAACCTATTAAACACCTATGACAGAAAGGTGATCTCAATCTGTTGCCCGGCATCATATGCTTGACGCACTCCGCTTTTATGTATATCTATCTACCCATTATCCACTAGACCTATATTTGTCTGCAATTGTTCCATCTGACCGGTGGTTCATTGACAACTCGGTTATGGGCCCCACCGTTGCCCTACCCCTGACACCGGGTCCAACACGGGCCTCATTGCTATTATTTAGCTCCATCAATTCACGGACATAAAATCGATAAGAAAGCTTTCGGTCAGGTCGTTTTTTGTCATCGACTTTAAGCCATGTCAGCTGTTGGGGCCCCAGGAAGCCGTATCTGGCGGTTCATTTTACCGAGTCATTCGTGGATGTCTTACTCCATCATGTACCTTTTATTATGCTCCGTTATAGCCTCTCTGACCGGTAATGATTTTGGATTGTTTTCTTTTTAAACAGAAGTGTCGACCGTGAGAACCAGTAGGTTTTCCATTGACGACATATGTTGGATAGAGCTGCATGAAGTCGACCCCTGATAAAGGATTTTCAGTCGCATTAAAAAAGATATCCCCCTTTGAGATTGTGAACGGAATCGTATCGAATTTTTAATGCATTTATTTTAATTAAACGCTAGCCTCGCTGCCTGCTCGTGTGTATCAGACCTTTTCCAGTCATATAAAGAGGTGGAAAAACTGCATCGGAGCTATAAATAGTGGGATATAAAGCGTTCTGGTGGCGTTTGATAAAGTCTGTGTTCTATAAGGTAGTGATGGAGTTGATAATGGATTAGCTGGTCCAGGAGCCAGAGCGGGAAGAGAATCCATCGTTCTGAGCATGTATGGCCATCGTGGCGAGAATAGGACGATCGCGATGCTGAACATATAGGACAAACGTAATGAACAAAGGACCATGGTGATATTGAACATCGTGATGAACATAGAGTAGGACCATCGCGATATGACATAGGTCATCATGGCGAAAACAGGACGATCGCGATGCTGAAAAACTGTACACCATGATGAACAAAGAACCATCATTCTGAACAAAGAATAGCACCATCGTGATATTGAACATATGTCATCATGGCGAAAACAGGACGATCGCGATGCTGAAAACCTGAACACCATGATGAACATAGAATAGGACCATCGCGATATTGAACATAGATCATCATGGTGGAAACAGGACGATCGCAATGCTGAAAAATGGAACACCATGAATGAACATAGAACAATCGTGTTGAACATAGAATAGAACCATCACGATATTGAACATAGGACCATTTACATCATGGCGAAAACAGGACGATCGCGATGCTGAAAAACTGAACACCATGATGAACAAAGGACCATCATGTTGAACAAAGAATGACCATCGCGATATTGAACATAGGTCATCATGGCGAAAACAGGACGATCGCGATGCTGAAAAACTGAACACCATGATGAACATAGAACAATCACGTTGAACATAGAATAGGACCATCGCGATATTGAACATAGGTCATCATGGTGAAAATAGGACGATCGAGATGCTGAAAAACTGAACACCATGATGAACAAAGGACCATCATGTTGAACAAAGAATGACCATCGCGATATTGAACATAGGTCATCATGGTGAAAATAGGACGATCGCGATGCTGAAAAACTGAACACCATGATGAACAGAACAACCATGTTGAATATAGAATAGGACCATCGCGATATTGAACATAGGTCATCATGGTGAAAATAGGACGATCGAGATGCTGAAAAACTGAACACCATGATCAACAGAACAACCATGTTGAATATAGAATAGGACCATCGCGATATTGAACATAGGTCATCATGGTGAAAATAGGACGATCGAGATGCTGAAAAACTGAACACCATGATCAACAGAACAACCATGTTGAATATAGAATAGGGCCATCGCGATATTGAACGTAGGACGATCGCGATGCTGGAAAACTGAACACCATGAATGAGCATAGAACAATCACGTTGAACATAGAATAGGACCATCGCGATTTTGAACATAGGACCGTCATCACGAACATGTAGGACAAATCATAATGAACATAACATGATGGAACCATCATGCGCGATGGGGGAACATATCCTGAACAGGAGATCAGACGGCCATCACACGACGGTCATGTTGAACATAGGACTATCGCGATGCTGAACATAGGACAATCGTAATAAACATAGGAATATTGCGATATTGAACGTAGGACCATCGTGATATTGAATATAGGACCATCGTTATATTGAAATTCGGACCATCGGGATACGACGGGACCATTACGTTGAATAAAGAACCATGCACCGGTATATAGTCAACATAGGACCATGTTGTAGTCAACATGGGACCATGTTGAATAGGAGATCGAGATATTGAACCATCATGCGTGATGGGGAACTCACCACCAGCGATACTGATCACGCGACCAGATGGTGAGCATTAGGCCATCCTGTTCAACATGAAGTAGCCTGCTGAAGACCGGACCATCTTGGTTAACATAGGAGCATCGAGACGCTGAATAGGAGAGCATAGGACCATCGCGATAGTGAACAGCATGCATGATGAACATAAAAGGTCAATGCGACTTAAATTCATTCCAACACTTTCACCTTTGAAGGTGGAGAAAAATACCCGAGAGCCGTCCTATTCATCCAAATGTTTGTATGCAGCAAGCAAGTTTCCAAACGAAGATAAGAAAGCCCAACAAGATCTTGCGCGAATTACCCGTTTTAACTGGCTTTCCATTATTCGATTGACGAATAGAGAAATGAGGTCCGAGCTTCAGTAGGCAGTCTGCGTCCACAAGCCATTATCTCGTTTATAATATTGCCACATTCTAGGTTATTCTATTATCTATATATGGGCAACTCTAAATATAAAAGCTTAGAAAAATTCGCACCACAATAGGTTATATTTTCCAACTATAGTTCTCCGAGCAGAGCACTTGACCACGGTATTGCCAAGGAGACCAAGTGAATATCGGCTCATTTAACGTTCAAACTTTCCTTAGATCACTGCATGGTTTAGATTTCAACCGAGTTATGAGCGTCTCAAGGAAGCAGTTTTAAGGCGGATACTGGGTCATTGCAACATACAACGGTATAACAAACATACAACAAACTTTTCAGAATTTCTATTTGAAAAAATAGTCAAATTGTGACCTCTTTTATTCATGTCTATTATCATGAACACAATTCATGATAATAATATAGTTATATACAACCATCAATTGTACTATAAATATACATATTATGTACACGTTGACATCACAGACACATACAGTGTGCGCTACTCTGTACGTGTTCAAACTTCATACCTATATAATCCACGAAGATGCTCTTTTCTTCCAACTTGAAGTATCTTAATTTGCATAAACACGCCAATGGACAATAATTTAAATGCGAAAAATTGTACATTTGTGAACGAGGCGAAACCGATTTCATAAATTAATCATTAGTTTTTAGCAATGCATGGCCATATCCAACACCCTGCACAGTAAATATGGGATGGTGGTTGATTTGAACGAGACAATTTGGACAGATTCTGAAATCTTCAATGCAAGGCTGGAATGGTGGGAAGAGAAATAAATACTTCACAGGCGGAATCCGGTCCCGTGACGAACTAGAATTTGAAACTTTAACATCAACATAGAAACTGATTGACTAGTATCCCCAACAATATGGCCAACACGTGGACGCGACTGTCCGTTAACACAGCTGAAACAGTGAAATTCTCTTTTAAAACTTTAGTAGACAAGAAGTACTAACTTCCCATCGATTTGGGAATTTATTACGTTTCGAGTTAATAGTTTCAATTTGGCCTAAAGCTGTTTTATGATATACAGATAACCCATTTTCAGGGAATTTTGGTTATAGTGTTTTCATGGATATACGATGAGCAAATTGTTGAAAGTTTGGTAAGGACCGATTTTATAGCAACAGTATTATACACTAACACAGTAACGGGAGAACAAACATAATAGTCACCTAGCACACACGACTCGCAGACGCTCTTTTACATAACACTTGCGCACCATTTAATATTAACGTGACAACTACACACTGCTCAAGCATACACGCAAACCTTTAAATAGATACTGTAAAAATTGCACAACTTTTTACTTTTGTTAAATTAACACAACCACAGTAGTCACATCGCTCCAGAGCGGCCATGTTCGGCACACAACAAACTGACCAGACCATGGAAGGCCTGCGCAGTTGAAGCTAGCTTTTTTAAACAAATCACTCAAACCGCGAACACGGTGTACTCTGAAAACAATGCTTGTCCAGTTTTGGAAGTTATGGGTTGAAAATCACAGTCACAGAACCAGAAATCCCGTCTTTTTTTAATGGTTGCCAATGTTTCCTTGTTGCACAACAACGACAGTGCTGGTATACTGAAGGCCGGCGACGTGCAAATTGATATAGGATTTACGATTATAAAATGCCAGTTTGCATCTCCACACCCGTGGATCATGCAAGAACTTTGGTGATGACCTTGTCCTGCACATCTGTTTGGTTTTCACCTGTATTGGCAGGGTTTGGTGGAGATGACAGCCGCCATGCCGTGTCCATATGTAAAGGTGCTATTATAGCAGACGATGCAACCACCTGGTCGTGCACCCATAAACAGATATTGCCGCCTCTATATTGCCAAATGCTAAGGCTTGCATAATGTACAAAGGCTTATAGCCACACGAAATAACGACAGATTTAAATTACTGATGGCAGTCATAAATAATCTCTTAGAAGTATATTGTCCAAAGTAGAACACAGAGAAAAACGCTGTCACTTCCACATTGCATCTTCTATATACACAGAAAGGCACTTCTTAACTTAAAGATTCACTTTATGCAAATGAAAAAAATGATGGAATCTGAAATAAATATGCTCGTGTTTTCAGTAGCTGAGAGCAAAGATGGATGGATGGATGAATAAATGGATGGATGAAGCACTTTCTATACACGCATTAAACCTCCGTGGCGAGGACACCGTCTCGGTACTGCGGGAGCCGAACTGGGGGCTCCAGTATCAATATAGGGCATGGACTGGCATCCTGCGTATTTATGGATTTTACAAACAGTCTATCTTGTTGGTATTCACTGCAAAGAGAAGAAACAAAGATGTTATGTTAGCGAGGCTTGATACAATGGACGACATTTTAAATTTCTTAACAGTTTTGTTTGACAAATTCCTCTCGACCGACATTGCCAGCTCTTGGCTACTCCCTTGCTGCAGGCCGGTCAATATTGGCAGAGATCACGTTTTGTGTGCATTTTCAATTCAGAGGTATTACCAGGCTTTCAGAATGTGTCCCTTTGAAGACAAAAGCTACTTTTTCCAACTGGGCGACAGAAGCGAAGCAAGACAACAAATTCCTACACCTAGCTATTTTAGCTCAATCCGACTTTTCCATAAAGTTACTTTAAAGGGTAAATATAAGATTTAAGAGACTGTCATAGGGATATGCCACATTAATTCTCCAGATTACAATAAAGGAACTGTTTTAAGAATCAGCTGTTCTGTCTATCGAACGATGAGCAGAATATTTGACCCACCTGTTATTATGTGCTGCTTCCCCAGTTGACAATCTGTCAACATCTGGAATTTTTAAAGAAGGTTGCTCAAAGTCTTTTCTTGGAAATTGTTCTTTTGTATTTAAGTCTTTGATCAATTGCTTATTATTACTTGTTTTATCCAAGTAATTATGATGTTTTTGTTTGAATGTGTTGAAGTCTTGTTCTTCATTTGTCACTTTGATACTTGAAGAACTTTGCGGTATTGTGGTAAAAATGTTTGTCTCCACACATTTATTGTTCATATTATTCACATCATTTTGTTCTCGTTCCTTATGCATATTGTCTCGCTGTAGCGCCTGCTTCCGTCTCCGTAATAAGAGAATTAGAACAAGAACAATGATGATCACGAGCGGTAGTCCCGTACCGAAGATAACCACAAGTAATAACTGCTGAGTACTCAACCCTTCTTCGCCAGTCGAGCTCAATGCTGTCGATTCATTCCTCTGACCATCCTCTGTGGTTTGTTCAATCTGGACCACCGTAGTTTTCTGGGTAACTTCCTCTGTAGTGGAGGGCGGCACGTAGCCGTCGGGGTACTGACAGTTCTTCCCCCCAAATCCCATAGTACAAGCACACCTGTAATCAGCGACCATATCTTGACAGGTACCACCATTTTCACAGGGTGAAGTGGCACACTCATTTATATTATCTCGGCAATCCTTTCCGGAGAATCCCGCGGCACATTTACACTCAAAATCGTTGACTAAATCGAAGCACGTTCCCCCATTGGCACAGGGATGCATCTGACAGTCGTCCACAATCGTCTCGCAGTGACGACCCAGAAATCCCGGAATACACCTACACGTGTAGGTATTGACCTGGTCTATACAAGTACCGCCATTGGAGCAGGGGTTGTTGGAACAATCGTTGATGTTGTCTTCACATGTTGGACCTTGGTATCCAGGATCGCAAATACAACGGAAACCAGCTAGTTCGTCCAGACAACGCCCACCTGAAATCAACACCAAGATATTGTTATAATTTGGCCACAAAAGAGATATATATCAAATAAAAGCATCTGTTAAGGAATTAGAACTAGACATTTTTAACTTAAAAATAAGAGGAATTTTAATTTTAGTTATTGAACTGCAGACTTTTCCTGTCGACAGTGTTTATGCTTTGATGCTCAAAATAGCGACCAGCTACAACACACAATTTCAACTTACCATTTTTACAGGGGTTGATCAAGCACTCGTTGCGTTCCACCTGGCATGTTGGTCCGGTAAAGCCTGCAGTACAGAGGCATTTCTGGTTGCCGTTTTCGATGACGCAGGTAGCACCGTTATAGCATCTGTTCTCCACGCATGTGGTACCCCTCACCCGACATTGGGGACCATGGTAACCATAGGGGCAGGTGCAACGGTAACCGGTACCAACATCCTGAAATAGCAACAATCATTTTGTAAATATCGCAGTCTTCCATTAATAATCCATCTACTTTTATGTAGTTAAGGTCGTTTTACTAGTAATTCTAATACTTTGATGTAGTTTATTGTGATTTTACCATTAATTAATCTATTTTCATGTAGTTTACGGTCATTGTACCAGTCATTCATAGAACGTTAGGACATTTTAGCCATGTTTTAGAATTTGTCTTTATTCTTACCCTGCAAGTTCCTCCATTTAGGCAAGGTTGTGCAACACAATCATCTATTTCTACTAAACAATTGGTGCCCGAAAATCCAGGAGGACATGCGCAGGTGTAGCTACCCTTGCCCGTGTTTTGACACGTGCCACCATTTCTGCAGGGTTTATGATGGGTGCAGTAGTTGAGATCTGAAAAATAAAACACAATGTTATTAATGACGAAAATGAAATTTTGTCAAGATCAGTCACTTTAGAACACAGTAATAGTCATAACATCGCTGAGATTTGGGGCAATTTGTCCAGTAGCCGAAATCCAAACAAAGATGTAACCAGCCATTAGTAAGCTCAAGTGGGTAAAGACAACATCATCTGGATATTTTAGCCGGCCAATTTGTTGAAATTTATTTACACGGTCTACAGTAGGTATGATGTGACAGCTCTGCCCAGCAAGTCAATGGCGCCTCTGTTGTGGACATTCGAGTAATTTGAAACTAAAAGTAAGGCTTGATATGAAGCTAATTTGCTGCCAAACACTGCGGGATGGAAGACGGGTTACATCTGGCCGATAGCCAGTGACCAACACTAACTATGAAAGTTACTATCAAAAAGGTTTATGCTGGATTTCAGACATGTTTTTGCTTTGATAAAGCAGACGCTTTTATATATCTCACCTTGATTGCAGAAGAGACCTCCCCAGCCTTCTTGGCAAGTACACTCCCATGGTTTGCTACAGGTTCCGTTCTTACATCCCGGGTAAGGCATGCACTCATCACAAAATAAACCCTGCCAACCAAGGCGACATCTGAAAAAAACAATGAAAATTTGAAGTCAGTTACAGAAGCAAACCTTCGCGAAGAATCAGACCTATATACAGTGAGAACAATATTGGATTATTTTTCATGTTTAGTACTGGGGAACTTTTAATCTTAATGGCACGGTGGCCCCCATGCAGCAGTGTCAAGGATGCTGGTCTATTTACACTTGCTAGCAGACCTGGTAATGCCTGGTTGGTGCCAGGGCTTCTCCCTTAAACATTAGAGACTATGATAACAATCAAAAGAGGCTATCCCTGTTGCTGTTCTGCAGTTTCCATCTGGGGGGACTGCTGGTCTCCGGGGAGCCAGTATCGATGGTCCAGATAGGAGCCCAAATACCACGACCAGATTTACGCGTGCCATGAAGATAGACCCGTTCTCATTTTAATGGCAAGCTTTTACCCCCTTCCGTTTTTCACGTAATCCTACAAATTGCTATATATATATATAAGACTTCGGGGTCCACTTATGCTGGTCAGTTTTGCATCGTAAGTAGATTATAGACCAATTACAAGTAGCTTCTCTAGCGGAATGCGCAGGATTATAACCGTGGGAAACAAAGTACAGCTTAGCAAAGCTTATGAAAATAGCAGGGCCTATAGTAAACTAGATTCATTTGGGCCGAGAAGAAATTCTGCAGGGTCTTGAGACTTCACGGAATTGATCAAAAGGAAGACCTGATTTTCCCACAAATTTTGAGAGAGATGTAACTTAGACTGGTTGGTTGTGACCAGACCGAAAAACAAGCGAAGATGAGACATGTCAACGTGAAGTGGCTTGTTTGGCTATGGAGTGCGTGCTCCAGGAACGCATTTTAACTGGTCAACACGAACCCGTATTGTCCGGACGTGACTCTGGAACTCATTGCTCACTTTACGTCTAATTTCCGATCGAATCCCACGGACCAGAACCCACCATTTTTTGAGTCGCGTTAGAGGAATAAAGACAATGTATTTGTTGTAACGCGAATCCAAGGTAAGGTTGGCTAGCAAACTGGCCGGTTGTGCGGCGAGACAATAAAGGACATCGAAGACCAACACATGAATTCTGTACGAATCTTTACGGCCAGGCGCGTTCAGTTATTCCCTTTTGACTCCCATAGGTGTGTCACACTCCGGGCACGGGCTGGCGTGTGAAAACCGTACTTAACTTTTTTTTTAATCGCAATATTATATGAATGGTAACTTTAAACTTACTTGCACTCGCTTGGTTTCCCACAAAATCCATGATCTTGATGGCAACCAGGCAAACAGATTGCTGTAAAAGAAAAACAAATAATTTAGATTGATGGCCATGTACTCTACAGTTACATCAATACGAATAAAACCGTATCTCATTTTGGAGATATAAAAGTGCAAAACAAAGAAATTTAATGATTCAAGTCGGCGATGAATGCACGCGAACCATCTGGTCCTGTATTGCAGCGAGATTCACTCAGCTGGTCACCGTTTTATCTACATTATAACAGCCCTTCGGCTAGATCTGTTGCATTGGCTTTATTCTGCAAAATGCTATCTCAACAAGAAACCAGTTATCTTTGAAACAGGAAAAAGGTCCGTTTCTCTGCCATATTTCTTAAATCATTAACGGAAGATTTATTAGGCATTTTCAAGCGGTGGTATTTTATAGGCAAAGCTGAGTGTATATGTACGTGCCATGGACCTAGTTTATTCCCCATACAAACTAGGACTGTTATACTTGTAGACTATCGATTTGCCAGTCGTGTGAAGGGTTCTTTTGTAGGCCTGCTGCAGCTGCCGAACGACAATACTGTCAATACTAAACTCAGTACTGTCTAAGGCCCGACCTACTATATCTTGACAATGGACTCCCATTTAAAAAGGGTCCCATTGAGGGGTAACACAGGCGCAAACACAATGTAGGGCGATTCAAGACCAAAAGCACCTGATTCTATGGATGCATAGGACCGAAAAAAATAGCCCGTATTCAAAACTAACTTTCTTAAGGTGATGTAGGGAAAGCCCGCCGAAGAAACCCCAGAACAATTGCTCAACCTGATTCAGGCTGTACAACAATAAACGTTCAGCTAGGTCAGGCTAATCTTCGTGTGCCACGGAGAAAACGTCATAGGCGTTTATTATCTACCACTTCTCCACTCGTTCAGCTGCCCAATGTAAGTTATTTGCAAAAAGTGAACCGGTTTCGCGCGTTCCCACGTGGAGGCACGCGACTAGGTGTATAGCATTGGAAAGTGTATTGATCATGTTCTCTTAGAAATCTTACCTTGATCGCAATATGCCCCATTCCAACCACTATTGCACACTTTATTCCCATTTCTGCTGCACGTGTAATGTCCAAATTGGTCATCTCTGGGTCGGCAGAGGACGGAACATCCAGCCCCGTAATAGTGTTCGTCACAAGACACTTTGTATCTATACTGAAGTTCAGCATATGTTGATGTTCGTGTGAAGGAACTCCACTGACCACTCACATTGGCGGAACGTTGGACGGCAAGACGAGTTATCAGCTCGCGTGGACTGCCTAAAAAAATAGAAAAATTCGCAATTTAATTATTGATGTTTATACTGAAATATTGACTTGTAATGATAATGATTAAGGTTTCTATTTCAATCTTTCAGAATCTAGGACCCCCCTCAGTGCTGTTTTGATTAAGCATAATTTACCAATTATCCGCGCTAGAATCTGGCTTTGGTTTTCACCTGGGCATTCACAGCGGCGAATAATGACCGGTAACTGAGTAAGGCTTGATTGGTGAATGGCCAATAACACTGGATTTAACAGTGGTTTACGGTGTCGGAGACTGTTTCTGTTCTTTGGCGACTGACGTCTGACGCATAGATATACAGATACGAATAGGTGACAGACGTTCAATTACAGATACTATTTAAAGTTTTAACGAAAGCAGTTACTTTCAACAGTAAAAATACCCCATTGTGATTGAAATAAAAGAATAAACCCGATAAGGGTAGAATGATAAAGAGTATACAGTTATCCTATACAGCAACCCCATGAATATGTTTGCCATGTTATCTAGAGGAGGCATTTCCTATATTCCCGCGTCTCTATTATCTATCTGTTTACAGCCCGGCAGCTGGCTGCCTCTTTTTTTCTCATACACATGTTATTTTCTGTGCTAGTAAAATTAAGGTACACGAGACCAACTATGCAAAAATAACTGCAGTACGAGGCCTTTTGAAAGAAGACATGCAGATTGCGTGTAATGAACTCTGTGTCGAAGATGAAAAGAGAATTGGAATGCCTAAGGGAGCTCCCGATAGCTTCCTATCTCTCTGCATAATGTGGTCAAAATCTATGCATATTAAATGACAGACTGCATATATATATATATGGAAGGACCGGGTTTTAAAAGAACACCTGGTCCTCTCCCACGTGTATGACCCAGCCCTAGCCGACCACTTTGTAGGTTTTCTTCTCCATATCGTTATGCACTCTTTTTACCTGTGCTTATCAACGTCTTTTCAGGGTATAAATTACTGGGACCTAGAACCACTTGCACTAGATTTCTAACAAATACAAGATCTGCATATCGGCTATGTTCGATTTTCAATTTAAGTAAAAACTCCAGGTGAAAAATGCACGCTACACTAATCAAGTATTGATGCAGGTCTGTGAAAGGCAGATCAATTAAAACACAAATGGCCATCTTTTAAATATGGACCATGGTGAAACGTGGTCGAGTCATTACTATATGTACTGTGATGTACAATATCATTAGGCGTTAATTTTTACCTGTACACATTTAATATCCCCCATTAATATAGTATTATCAAATGTTAACTTTATGTATACAAGATAAAGAACGTAATGTTATCTTTTAGTACATCTGTCACGAGTTCTCCACGGGCAACGGGCAGCCAGAGGCCCAGTTCAACCACGGAGCTTACCGCACCGACAGGTGGTGAGCTGGGCCGAGGATTTGGGAATTCAAGCCATTGTCAGAGACTCCTTAACATTAACCAGGGCGCGCACATTAACGACATCACCGTCCAGTTAATTTAGGACGATTGCATATCTCGACACAACCAGCGAAGTCGTTTATCACACAGTCCATTCAGCCCCCAATGGAAGCATGAGAAAGTATCCGCATTTGCTGCACATCATCACGTGGTAATCCAATGTTCTTGCTCCGTGCATGGAGAGAGTGTCTGTATTTTGTGACCATTGTTGGTGATGGTATAGTTGCGAAGCTGCTGTATACTGTCCACACCGAATTAACTTTTCCGGTAATATCACAGTCCAAGTTTGTTTCACAATGCGTACTATCCTTTCCTGGTGGTGTATGTTGTAACACTGCATTCAACCAATAACGTAATCCATGTCGAATGCTTTCCATCTCGGAAGGAGGCGCGCAATAGCACATGTTCTGGCTAAATCGTGGCCATGTGTTCAACTGCTTTCAAAATATAATTAGGAAAGCGGAAATATTTGCATGATAATACTTACCAGGGGACGGTTCGCCCAAGGTGCTGTCGTGCCATGCTTCAATTATTAGAGAAAATGTACCCTACAAAAGAAATAAACAGGCGATGCAATGAATTGTATTTTGGAAAAATCAATGGGCTAGCAAGTCGAAATATTTGTTATGTACTGGTCAATATTAAACTGGTTTATTTCTATGTCAAATCTGATACGAAAACTATGAATTCGGAAACAATTTCCAATGTTATTGATTTGATTTCGTGTTACTATTGAATAATATTATTTGAAAAAAAACATACAAAATAACTACGACATTGTTCATTTACTTACCGGCCAAGAAAACTCGAATGGAAACTTGATTGGATTGGTAAAGTCCAAGTTAGAGAGTTGTTTTCCGAAGTCCAAAGTATTTTCCCCAAGAACCGGTGTCGTACTATGAGCAAAAGTACATGTTGGCTTCTCCGCTATCTTAGCTTGGTAATGTGTAAGACAGATCTCGAAGAAAGTCCGACATGTTGAAGTACAAGTTCCATTTGTCCGTCTCCCGTTACAGCAGTTTCCAACATCGTTAAATCCACGGTCATTACGGAATGACTGCAGGTGTAATTCGAACACACCTGAAGAAGAAACCTGTAAGACAAGAATAAGTATAGGCTTAGTACGACGTGCAAATGAACACAGACTGGAGACCAGGAACTACAGCATGCAATATACTAACATGCTAAAAGCATGCACCGTTATTATAGCAAAGGACAATTAAGACATAACTGTAAACAAACGAAAATGAAAAGATATCACATGTGCTTACCTGTAAAACTAATGTAAATGAGTACAACGTCCAGAGTAGGAGAATTCCTGCCGCTCTTGGCGACGGCATCATGCTTGTTTACTGTCCCCTTCTTCACCGACCTCTATTTCTGGGTAGGCCTTTAGTCTAGTAGCTCCGCCCACTCGGCCGAGTGACACCTGTCTGAAATGATACGAAAGCGCGGGTAAAATTAAAGCAGCTGTCGATACGAGAATATCACAGGCCGGTTACTATATTTACTATGTTCCATACTACTCCAGTTTTCTTCGCATACTACACATCCTATACACTGGAAGATAAATGTCGAGAGCTGAAATACATAGAGCTAGATTGTATTCACAACTGTTCTTTGATTTCGGCGTACCTTTGGTGTTTTTTCCTCCACGGTAACACAGTGAGACACACATGTAACAGTGCAACCAGTCCACCGGATAAAGCACGTGTATACCGGTCACGTGGGTTGAATATGAAGTAACGGCAGAGGATCAATTAATATTTCTACACCTAAAGTTTGATGGTGTAAGCGCGTGGTCGAAGAACTAAAACTGAATGATGATTAAGCGATGAGCTAACTGGTTTTTATATCTACACGCACCGCTAGTTTTCTTGAGACTGTTAAGCTATTCAGGATGTGCTTGATCCAAGTTTGCCAGAATGCACAAAGCGATAGTCTAGCAATGGTACTCGTGCCCAGCGGGCGATTTGGTTTTGTTTTCTCTTTACGTTCACTTCTAAGACTTGGCCAGCGGCCGAAATCAAAGGCGGTGCATCTGTCCGTCAGACGGCCTTTCTACCGTGGTGACAGACAAGTGGCACGCGACTGGCCTTACCGCTGGATTTTAGGCGCTACCCCAAGAAACCGTCTCTACCTGTGTCTAGCAATCTACCTGTTCACGCGCTCCAAATCAAAGCAAACTAACGGGGTTTTCAAGAAAGGAAAATAGGCCAACACTTTATTCAAAATTTCGGCACTGGTTTCAGCAGCAGCAAATCAAAGACGATGTATAAATCGTGATCGTATCGGTTGAGCAGGTATGAAGGGAGAAGCTTTTGTGGTCTCAGCTGTCGGTCTGTGCTGCACCTGCCGCCCTTTGTGTTTCCCGTATATACATGCAAATCAACTACCATATATGGACAACAAAACGCGTGCCACTTGTCTTCCTGCGTGTGCCCCATACCATCTGGTCGATTCAAGCCCGATGAAGTTAGAATAACAACTTGTCCAACTATCTTGTCCACATTATTTCAATATCGTTTATCTCTCTTATCCCGGGGCTGAATCTGAATTCCTATACACAGCTATACTGCACACAGCTGAAATATCCAAGAATACACCGCTATATGGACGAGAAGTACTTAAAATGTATATCTCGTATAGTCTGAGATACAATGCCTTATTTAATATGTACATCTTCATTGCGGACAATTATTAGAAAAATATTAAATGGGAGAGGAGGTAATTACGTATTCATATTCTTTGTTCGTATATGTAAGTAAATTTGGCAGCACCTCGTCTCATTTCGCATATATTCCCTGTTTCTTACATGAAGCCCAATATGATGTCAAATAGAATATCACTAGAACATGCACCGTAACACGAGTGGTGTGATCTCTTGCAGCTCGTGCAAACCATGTCTGCAAACTGTACCTAAACAACCAGTATAACTGTCTCCAACTTATGATCACGCGGTGAAATCAACCACGAAGCCAGCAAGACGCAACATCCGTTGAAATGGACAAGACTGAAAACAAAAGTGTCACGAGTAAAAAATACTCATCCTCAGTTGATATAGCTATACTCTGAGGTTTATTAAAGACCCGGAGTACATATATGTCAAATTCGTATGTTGAATGTCACCACGCAATTATGTTTGTATAGCATTGCATTGTAAACAAAAATGTAAACACGTCAACCTGTAATAACGAGATATATATGCAAAACAAACCCAAGTATCTATGTGACATCTACATAGGTATCTAATCAACGCAGAACGATATGCCTCAATAGATTCGCCGTACGACGCACGTGGTGACAAATGTCAAGACAGCACCTGCTGTATTTTCAACAACTTCAACACAACAGAAAGAGGCAAATATATTGCTTTTCTAGGAAAGTAGTTTATAAATCCTACGTTGATAACATCTACCCCAAAATGAAAATTAAGAGATTTAACTCCAAGCCATTGATGGCCCAGGCGGGTCATTCTTAAAAAAGACGTCTTACTTTTTTTTTTATTTCATGTCATTATCATTTTTTCGTTGATATAACCCTCTCCTGATTCAATGTTTATTTTTTTGTGGTTAGAATGACATTCCTATGGTGCTCGTGCCGAAGTGAGCTGGTCGCGTGCCAGACGATAAATAGCTGTCAATCACTGGAAGGCGGAGTTTTCTGGGACAAAGCTGGCTTTCGGACGAGTGCAGCGATTGGCCGACCGTTAATGGACCTGACCGCATTCGCGTGCCGGATTCAACTCGGTTCTGGTGCTTCAAACAAACACACTACCCAGGTAATTTCCATAAAGGTGGCGGAATAATATGCCCAGTGCAGAGATATATGGGTCAATTCAAATTGGAAGATTGTAAATATAAACTAAGGCGGTTCATATCTATTTGAACGCACAAAACCAGGGACTTTCTGTTAGAAAAGATACAGATACGTTACAAAACTCACTGTATATGCAAGACTCGCAGTGCAGGTGCGAGAGTGTGAGATTATCTTTGATCTATTTGTCACAAATATAACATTTTGAAGCTATGATATAATAATATTTTGATGCTTTTATTTTATTAATCTGGTGTGGATTTAGTTACCGCTTTTGGCGCGCGCCACCTATGCTTTTAGGAGACAATCTATTAACGACCTTCTTTCTTTTGAGATTGAAGGAGTTTAATTTAAGAAACAGGTGTAACGCCGAGATTGCTGTGTACCGTTTTACTCGGACCATCTGCCTGTAGGAAGAGATGGGCGCACTGTACTCCCAAGGTCTTTGGTTCCGGATTGACAAGTGACGCTCCCGCCACGGACCCATAGACAATCACCTGTGCACCTGAAAGGTTTTCTTGCGCAGGTGGGGGTAAGGCGGCAAACAAAAGACGGGACATCGTTTTTAGATCTTTTGATGATGAATGGCCAAGAAGAAGTTACCCATGTTACGCCTCGAGGGCTATATGATGATCTCCTGTTCTATTCAGCCGAATATCGAGGAAAATGAAGGCACAGGTTCTTTATTGAATTTACCTGTCATTTTCTACTTGATCTACATAACTCAAACTCAGACTTAGGAGAATCGGTGAAAAGTATGTAACTTAGACTGAACATTGATGACTACATCATGTAATATTGTGGTTGAAACTATACATTGTGATACTCTGGGGATTAAATCCTGAGACGAAAAGTTCCAGGGTTGCTCAGACTATAGGTGATCACCCATCAGTGATATCAACGCTAACGGGTATGGGGTGGATGTTGAGGTGTGTGTTTGGGGGGTGTTAAGGAAGTGATTGATTATAACTCAGGGAACAGATGTGATGTAGAAATCCCTGCAGAGATATCTATAATGCGACACTACACCTATCAAAAAACCGCAAAAACGGAGTGAAATAATAGAAAGAACAGCAATAATAAGCAAATGGACACCGGTACTTTCATTAATTGGTTATTTCGCCCGCCTTTGAAGTCCAGCGGTAACGCCAAGACGAAAAGACCACGCGCCTCTTTAAGTTATCCAATATGCAGTAGCCACAACAGCTGGGTGATGTAAGTTTGTAGCACTGGCGTCTCCGTAACTTAACCTACCTGGCGAAATCTAATCCGTTGTTTGGAGATGGAAACAATGGAAAAATATAGGGGGCATTTTGATCAATCAAGTTGCTAAGTGTGATCGTGTTTCCTAATTGCTTCTTCCGACTGTAAGCTGTAATAAACAGTCTGGCACAGTACAAGATTCGAAAGAATTTCTTTCATTTGCTCAGGTTCAAGACTAGACGATCTTTGTAATATACCATTCCACATTCAGCAATTTACATGCTATTGTAGTTTTTTTTCCCCCATCATGAAAAATTGGGGAACATTATAGGTGTATAGAGGTTCTGTTGACATAGCGGTACATTTCTCCCCCAAGCGAAGTTCGCGGTTGAAGACAGGTGCTCTGTACACCAAGGCTTGCTCCGAACGCCGTCTGTCGAATAACTCTTGAACGAGTCCTTCAAATATCGCACTTTGCATGTAATAATTAATCACTTATGACGTGAGCCTATAACGAAGAGAGCACTTTCTGGCAAACCCATTTCACTCATGATATAATTTGTAACAACAATGGACCAGAACAAAACGGCCCGAGAGGTTGATTTTGCAAGAACTAAATCCTTAAGCACCGTTAATAAAAAAAATATTTAATCGGGGCGCAGCAAGGGTTCAAACCGAGTGCCGTATACTTGAATTATAATTGATAAAATATATTTTGATATTCTTCGTGAAACGGAAAATGAGGTGTGGCTGTTGGAAGAATAGTAATATATTTGCAAAGACTTCCTTAAATAAACACATCGCGTGTTGATTTTGTCGCGTGCCAATGTCGCGTGTCGGTTACAGATAGGAGGCAGAAACGGCGATATTGCAGAACATACAGCCGGTCAACATAACAGGCGAATCTTTTTTACAAGTAAGAAAGGACAAAGAAATCAAATCTGTTGCCCAGAATCGGTTCAATTTTGGACTGTGATAATGGCTGTGGTTTGGGGTATTATGTTCTATTATCTGGCATCGGAAGCGGTCACTGGGCGAACCAACAGGTGACAAAAGGCAGACCCTCATCAACGGACTCGAGTCACCAAAAGAAAAGGGTCAAGAAAACGGAAAGGAAGGGGCCTGATTCTTATCCGAGTCTTGTCCACTAGATGTCCAGCGATAATCGTCGTCAATGTGAGCGCGGACAACATCTGCTCAATGCTTCATACTCCCCCCTTAGGCCGGTCCGGTTGAGTTTTTCTTTTATACTATTTCGGCGCATTGTAAGAGAATTTAACAAATAAAAACTGGGCACGCGCCTCTTAACCCGACCCTATTTACCGTCTTGAGTAACCCCAAGGCCACTGGTTATAATCCACGCGCCTATAATCCCCTCCTATATAGGCGAGGGAAGGAGGAGAAGAGCACAAAGATAACTAGTAATCCACCCTCCCTCCATCGCCAACAATTACAGCAAATTAATTAAAATCATTACGGTTTAAATAGAACGCAGTTTGGAAATAGAACGCACCTGTCCGTCCTTTCTTTAGATGAAAAATAGTAGTGTACGTCCATTATGCTTTATTTTAAAGCTTATACCATCTTATACTCATAACCGGGGCGTTGTTCTATCAGACAATCTCCTCCATTCACACTAACTCACGATTGTTGTCGAAATTCAAATCATGTTGCAGCGACAGGTGATTATTGTTATGGGTCTCTGCTCCAGTTATCCTACCTGTACTAACCGAGTTATCTCCCCTATACAGTAAAGTCCACCTGATTTCAGGTGTTCTTTGGGAAGTCCTGACGTACATGACTTTAGGCAAATGTGTTATACTACACAGAGACGCATGTTGCGATTAATTGAACATTTTTGCGATATCAAAGTTCCAAGAAGTTTCATTGAACCAAGGTCGTTATTACAGTATATACTAAGATAGCACGATATAATCGTCATTTTGCGTATTGAAAATAAGATTATTGTCATTCGTTAACGTTAACACTGATTAAACTCAACGTTTAAAGTCAAACATTGTATAAACGTTGAATGAATTTTCATACAAGAAAGGCTACCTAGAAATTCGATTCAACACTCAATTCATCGTTTCTTTGGAAGCTGCATCCAATGGCAATATACATGTCTTGGGGGTGTGTATGCTTATGAACGCACGTGCAAATGTTATACTATAGTGGACGCCGGTACGAGTTGTTTATAGATAAACGAACAGACATCTCGGGTTGCATGGAAGGAAAAATCATTAGCCAGGCGGTCAGATTTACGTACAAACGCCAGTCCACGCTGTTCATCTCAGAATCAGCTGGGCGCTCCGATTGAAGTATAGTCGACCAGTGGGTTAGAAAAGCATCATGATGGGTTGGAAATAAATAAATGACAAGAGAGCGTTTATACGGAAGTAAATCCAGTCCAATCCAATAACGGATAAGGCTTAAATCTCGTCTCTCCCTGTAATCAGGCAGCCAAATGGAAACATTGAGATTCTAAATTCTCACGCAGGTTTAACAATGTATCTGTTAAAATATGACTGCTATACTATGGATGCTTTAAAACTCTATATTTTAAAATTTGAAGAAATCAATTTAATTTTGTGACAGACAAGAATGCACAGCCGAAAAGTCGACCGACTGTTGACAACAATACATGCAGATTATGGTATGAAAAACAGGGGATCGAATATTATTTAACTGATTAATTCAATCAAACCGAAATGATTAATCCTCTTTATTCTCAACAGCATGCGGTAACTTATTAATTAAAACTATATTTAACTCAGCATGAGCTGGCGCCCAATCCATGTGCTGTCTCCCATGCGGTCGTAATCGGGCAATTGTGAATCATCAATATTGAAATATGCAATCAATTTAAGTCCGTAAATTAAAATATCGTTTCAAATATGAGTGCAAGTATGTTGTCTATAATGTTATGTAAATACGCCAATTATATAGTCTAATCCAAGATCACGAAGCAAACTGAAATGAAATGGAATAATTGGCGCACCGGTGACCACTGATGCCCATATAAGACTTTAATTGTCAATTAACAAATATTAGTTTATTAAATCGATGCATGTCGAGTCTACGTGATTCATGCATGAAATCAACATGCGTGTATTTACGACAGGACAAGCCAGGTGTTTGGCGTCATATCCTGTCCCCAAGGAAATGATAGGCCGATCCAAGTTTCGCACGCATCCTACATTGTCTAACCTATGATTTACGGATACTAAATATTTCCTACACGCCACATATATACATATATGGAATCCGACATTTCATAGTATCGACAAATTTCTTGTTTTTCTAAGATATATATAAAAAAAAAATACAAGATGCATACAAATATAGTTCGTCATTCATTACACATTTGGTCAGCCACATGTGATCCCCAAGGGATCACTGCCTGTGCACAAAATATATATGATCCATTGTCCAGTTTTGTGTAGATGACTGAGGTGTTCCAAGCGTACACTATGAAGTGAACAGTCATTCGATTCAAATGCGTGCAAATAGTTTGTCCTTTATGCGTCTGAGAGTCCATGTAGTATGCCTGTCAGGGTAAAATCACAGCGACAGTCTTTTTTCTCAATTTCTCAGTCTTCCTTCCAATTTTCGATTCAACTTTATTGCGACCTCTGTATGAATCACACAGATCATGGCGAGACAACTTGATTTGGACAACTTTCAACCCAGTGGCAAGAGCCCAGTGCCCTCCAGTGGCACGGCTGCGTGACCGAAATCATGGGAAGACAACTTTCAAGATAAAATAACAAATAACTTCCAACCCAGTGACAAGAAACCAGTGCCTTCCAGTGGCAAGGCCGCGCGGCCGAAATCTGACCACCTTCACTATTAGAGCACGTGGCATATTGGCAAAGTTTCACGCCCGGCCTGCACATGCATGCAAACATCAAATCAGCCTGTTATCGTCTTTTTTTGCAAGAACGTTCTCCTGCTTTACTGAAAGTTTTACTAGCACAGGGAGTAAATATATGTGGAATCCAACTGATGACTATTTGCCTGGATGAATGTGTGTAATTGGAACTGGAGTTCTTAGAATGAATCGTGTTCATGCATGGACGCCACTGAAAATGTCAGCCAGTCAGCAATGCAACATCCTGAGAATATTGACCAATAAGATCACTTGTTTTACGCGGCCATGGCATATTCTCATACGGCAACAGATTCGTATACAATGAAAGTAAGTGTAATACGATTTGCTATGCAAGAAGCATGGTCAAGGTTTTCCTTTGGCTCAGAAAAGACTTTGACGTTGTGAAGATGGGCTGCATGACGCGACTGAGATTTGACTACATGAATGGACACCATGCTTGCTGTCTTTTCAACAACATTGGGACGTGTTTGTCGCCTTTCTGTGAATTGCTTGTTGTATTCAGTATATTTAATTCTACACATTTGACTATGCGTATGGTCAGTCTCATCTGGTCCAGAACATACTTGGTAGGTCTGACCATATTCTGAAATATAGGGGCCAGCTCATGGTCATATCTCGCGATGATTTAACTCAGATAAAATGGACCAAACCTGGCCAGTGGAATGTCAGACTTGACGAACTGACATTTTCAAATGATATAACAAGTGAAGAAGGTAGCAAACAATTCTCTTAATGAAAAAAAAAAAAATCTTACCTGGTCCGAAATTCCCTCAGTTCCGAATATACGTAATGACTGACCGAGAACAAAACTTCCGAGATTTTCCCAAGCAGTGTCAGACATTGATCAGATCACCGACAGGTTAAAGCTATAGTCTTACGAACATTCCATCACATCTCTGCAGATTTCTACCAGGTTCTAATAAGCATACCTCTAAGTTAATCGAGTTGTATATTAGAGCTCGTTACACTGGGTCAGAGAGGTGGTAAAACTCCACTTAGGAGGTATATTGAAATGCTAGCCTCACATGAGCTCCGTGACTGGCTTATTACCCTGCTTGTCAATCTTATAAAAGACCTTATCAGATCGGACTAATTAGAAATCGTGATCCCTCATGTAATTGACTTGTATATAGACGAGGCAGCTGCCAGCCGAATGACCGCTTGGCCACAATGCGAAGCACCGGATGTACGGAATCAAACGACCATGCAATCTTTGATGCGCAAAGCAGACACGATTTCGTGTCCCCGCACTCTCTCTGGAACGAGACCGAGCTTTTACAATGGTGGGAGAAAATCTCAACCTCGTGTGCTTCAATGGCGATTGACAAAACTGGTTACCCGTATCCATAAGTTGCCCGAAACTTATTATAAATTTCTTGCAAAAGACAAACATATCGGAAACAGCTTGCGGGTGAAAAAAGGAGTTGGGACTCGAAGAACAAGAAATTCCCAATTTCCAGGAGAAGCCCACTTTAAATAATATGAACAATACATCACTCATCTCTTAAGTCTGCCCTCAAGTAAACCTCTTAAGTCAACATTTAGCGAAAAGTGGTTTAAAATCTTAAATTTCCATGCGCATATTTCCAATGAGGCCATACATACCGTTTTGGTCGGGTTAAAATGGGTGGACCAGGAACTGTCGGAGAACAGCTGACCTTGGGCAATCCCAGGAAGGAATTCACCATTCGCATCAGCTTAATCTGTTCAAGACTTCAGTTTAACTGATTTAAAACGCCAAGGTATTGTCCATCTTATAACGTACCGGTATATCCTTGCAGGTAAAAATGAGAACAATACCATCTATCTGCTTTATAACGAGAACACGGCGGCATCACGGTCGCCTCGAGACAAAGAGATGCAACTTCGGGAAGACAATTAGTGTGTACATCGTCTCCAAGCGATACATACCAATTGACTAGAACGGCGCGACACCATCGATGGTCTGAGCGGTGAAGGATGCGCCGGACTGAGGCTAACGACCGCTGTAATCAAAGACAGCCGCCTATGTCCAAGGGAGGGTCGCGTGCTGCCATATGAATCCGGTAATCATATGTTATCAATTACTGGACGTGGAAACCATGTCAGAAAAACAGCATGTCAGACTGTTTGATATCCATATATCAGAATGGCATAACACTTGGATCGCTGGTTATTCTGCTACAATGGCTTGGTTGCATATTCATCCACAATTTCATCTGAAAACGCCTGTACGTATATATTGTATAGTATTCAAAACAACAGCTTTTTTCACTATCCAGATATTACTATACCATCATTGATCACCTACTAGATTATTCTCCAGTCCAAGTCCCGTCCTTTGACCCGATATAGTACAGTCTCTAAATGCGCCTAAACCTTTTATTGATTCTGATATAAGAACAAGCAGCAGCGCAAGCCGGGTCGTAAATAAGGTACCGGTAGTTGAATAAGCCTGCCGATGGAATTAACACTCCCCGTACTGATGAAGCAGTCCTCGTGATATCAGTTGAAAGTTTCCTATCTAATAAGGCAGAAAATGACCGTATAGAGATAAGGGTGGTAAGAGATAATTGTAGACTGAAGGGTTAATACCGCCCGTCTGTCGTCAAGACTAGTCGAGAAGATGAGATACCAGGTCCAGATGCTGGACACGTGGTCAACCGATGGTCAGTGTGCTACCAAGGACCTACATAGATTCATTACTATACTCAGAACTACGAAATTAACCTAAATACTAAAGTATACCATTCAAGTACCAGTACAAAGCGTGTGCTCGCTAAAACTCATCCCACTCAAGTTGAGTGAAATTCACTCGAGTTGGAGAGAAATTCACTCAAATTTCACTCAAGTTTGAGTTGATAATTCACTCAAGTTGAGTGAAAGTCACTCAATTTGAGTGAAAGTTTTCATTCACGTGCTTTCATTGTCAGTCTTACTTGAGTGAAATTTCACTCAAGTTTTTTTGGAGAGTAGCTGTGGAAATCGCAAACAGTACTCCTGCATCCACGAACAACTGTAGAATTCATGTCGTTTGATATGAAGCTGAATTGATACTCATCGTACACACTGTTACTATGTTAAATAAATCACTGATTTGGCCTGCATCGAATTTCGGAGAGGAACAGTATCGAGTTGACGACATGAGCCAGAGTTTATGGCCCGCGAGATAGACTAGGCTAGTCAAGGACAATAGAGGGGAGGTTGCCAGTGTCTATGTGACACTGGTACAAGGGACAATGTGTAGGAAGGGTTGGGGGAACGGGTTGCACGGCATGTCCTGCATGACCAGTGCCCATCGTACCACGATGGAGTGCCCAAGTAGATCCATCCATCCATCCATCCATTACATGTTCATTGCCATCTCTCTTACTCTCATGGTCGATATTTATAGATGGGAGTCCGAGAATATACCAGTTATCAGTCAATCACTCAGTAATTAGCGCAAAAAGAGCGACCAGACAAAAACGTGTTCGTACATGATACATATACAGGTTAGGGTGATCCCGCTCTCTAAAATGGAGGTAAAAAAAAGTCGTTTTTGCTCAATAATTTTTGATACCTTCTCAACCAATGCGTAAAAATTTCAGGCGCATTGATTTATCTATTGTTCCATGTCATAAAATTAATTTGCCATTTGAAGAACCAGCCAATGTTGTTTAAACAGCGCGAAGGATGTTTGGCCTATTATTATGCAATTTAGATAGATGACAATTTACTTTTTTACCACCATTTAATGCGGATAGATATGTCTGCATGCGCCTCAAGAGAAGTTTGCTGAATTCATTATGTGAACTGATTTATTGAGCGAAAACGATCCTTTTTACCTCCATTTTAGAGAGCGGGATTCCCCTAACCTGATATACGGATAGAACTAAATGATGGAATATACCAAACAGCGGAACCGCCTGGGATACTGGTACAATGTGGAATAGTAATATAACATTTTGCAAACTTTCGCACACTGACTGGCTGTGAGATGCAATGTTTAAGCAATTCACACAGAGTGCATTACACACGATGTACCATTGTGGATCAAACGGAAGTGGCATTGAAAGTCTGAGGCTTGACGTCCTATTTCCCATCAATTGACTTTCTATTATTGCCCATCTATCAGAGTATCACAGTAATTATTGCTGGCTGCTGTCAAAGACAATGGTCGTATTTTGCAGTCATTAATGGTCATTAATGGGTATCAGTAATTCGTCTAGCCTTATTGTCATCTATTACAATTTACAGTGATTGCACGAAGCAGTGACAGGTAAACCACCTTGGATTGGTACTTGATGATAACGAACCGATTCGATGTGGGGTAATTAATTTGAAATCAACTGTACCTGTAATATACATTAGCCAGACACGCTGACTCTTACTTTCCCAACTACTATTATCCTGTCAGCAATTTTCAGTCTCGGTCGCTTGTCTGTCCGACCCTCTTTCCGAAATCTGGCCATAATTATACTATATATGCTTCAAGACGGGCATACAGTAGTCCGCCATCACCTACAAAGATCCCCAGAGACAACACTGCAAACAGTTAAGAATTTAGATGAACACAAAACTTGAAGCATATAACTAGCCAGCCAAATCATGTTATGCACCGATTAGAATCTCATCGGGGCATACACATAGCCCAGCCACCATTCTCGTCTCGCGAGACTCCCTACTGCGAGAAAGAGTCTCACGCGTAAATGGGAGCCATCCCCCCAAAATTTGGGGGGTGAGTAGGCGGCGTATGATTATCTGGCTTGTCACTGACCTGCTGACTCCGCCGAGTTAGAAGCGAATTGCTAAACATAACGTGGGCTATATAATTGGGAAATGACTCTTTCCGTTTCGGAGCATATCAATCGCGAACAAATTATTGTCGGTATGTATACTTGGCCGTGAAAGCGAGTTATCTAATACAGGAACAGGAAGTAGTTCACGGGTAGACACAGCTCGCTTTGAGAATGATGTCATGCTGCCTCGCTTTGAGATTGGAGATTCAAAAATGTCACCAGTTTACATGAGAGTCGCTTTGGTCTCCCGCGGGTAGACACGGCTCCCTTTGAGAATGCCCAGCCACGAGTCAGATTTTCGGACAGGATTACCGCCCGAGCAGCACACCGCCGGAAGTGACATCATATATAGTAAAAGCGATGTTTGTAGAAAGTTCAGTTTACTTTTAAATTCGGCATTATACCTTTGTTGACCTAACCTTAAGAAGGATGATCTAGCTATTATTTCCGCCGTTTATATGGGCGAGCTCATGAAAAGAAGTTCGCGCATGCGCAAAACTGAAGCAGTTATTCAGTCGGATTTGAGCAACGCGGTGTGTGCGGGTGTGTGTCCGTAGACGTCATAGCCACGTGCCAAAGGTCGACTTCCTGTATTGGGGACAGTGGGACATAAGTGGAGTGAGCCTGTGAGACGGAGCATGCGCGGTGGTGATGTTGATCTCAGTCGTGTATTGTGGATCACTAGAGAAGATTGTTTTGCACATCCTTGTTGCCCCATGAACTTTGTGATGGACAAGGATTGACTATTGGTTTCCACATTTGACGGATGGATTTTTACACATTGGACCATGCAGCAACCATATATTCATATAAAGAACGACTTCACACTATTACATCATCAATACGTTCCAAACCGTAATGTTAAGATTCAGCGACTGTATCATCGAGTGATAAAATCAAAGCGATATGCGCTGCAGTTTGCATGGTGTCATTCTCAAGGGACGTCGGGAAGTCTGCACGTCGCTGCATGCGATTACCGTTTGATACCGTTGCCGTGACAACTCGTTGTGTCAGAATGTGTCGTTTCCCCCCATTTTAATACCCGGCTCCCGTGTCGAGCGAACCCAGTAAACTGGCTCCCACAACTCCGAAGTTTTCCTTTGTGTATCCAATTGTCTTTTGTTTGTCATCAAGGTCCGACATGCATTTTTGTCTAGAAGAACGCAAGGGAGGCAAGAAGAGAGGCATTGTGCTGCTGAGGACCGGAGACAAACACCTCTGGTTAGATAAGACATAAAGGAATTCTGTGTAGAGGCATGCTTCAGGCTCGGAGAGGAGCGGACCTCGGAGAAAACCACCAGCTCCAACATGTAACACAAATATATGATGTAGCGTTCTACCTTGCCATGTTTCTCTTTTCCCAAATATTCTTTATTTTCTGTCGAGTGCGTCCTCCCTTGAACACTCGTGAACTCAAATAGATACTAACACGTCTCCGATTCGCGGAAGGTCTGTCAATACCCCCCTGTATGTTTCCATGCACGTTAGGAGATTGTACCGCTATAACCCCTCTCCAAACACACAAAGTACAGCACGGAGTCTGCAACTGTTACGTTATACTGCTGAGAAATTGCCAACAATATTATATCCGTCAAATGCCAACTGAACGCGTACATCTCTGGCTTCTCGCGGTATTATTGCTTCACTATATAGTATCTGCAAGGTGTACATCGTTAGCCTGGCATGTGCTATGTGGAGAAGTCTTGTGTGTTTACAGATTCTCTCTAGGCACCTTCCCAGATCTGGGCCAACTATATTGGGAACGGTTTCATCGAAGGTCAAAGTCAAAAAGCAAGAACTTATCAAATCAGTACTATAAAATCATTTCCCGAACTGCAGATATATTTTACGCCCCCAAAACGTTTCGCGTCAGACATGATTCAAGAGTCGATGTTTTATGTTAATGAACTTGGCATATGTATGCATGAAGGTCAAATTTGTTATATTATAACATTTCTGCCAATTATTAATCAATCAATATTCATTTGATATTCAGTTACTGTTCGTGAAACGTTATACGTCAAGAAAAGGTAATACTTGTTATTAAGTGACAAATTTATTTGTATTTTTATGCAACATGTGTAAACAATACAACATGCGGTTTGGTAGGATGATGTTGCGCAAAATCTCAAAGGAACTCTAATGGAAAACTACCATACACTTCAAATACATGTATGTTACAATGGAGTATAGGGGGCAAGAGGCAACTTAAAATAGCTTAACCCACTTCCAAGACCTGGCATCTTCTACACACACAGATCTGTAGGTCTTGGAAAACATCCAGGGCCTACTGCTTATACTTATTTGTACTATCAAAATGGCGCAGAACATGAAATTCAGTGTCAGATTGACAATCAATCCATATAAAAATGTCCTCTATATCGACAATGAATATCTACATGTACTAAAATGAAAAGTATAGAAATATCTGAAACCGAAATTAAAAAATCGTATAGACGGAACTAATAACTTCAGACTCACCCTCGACGATGAGGTCAGTCTCGTCGGATCAACTGGTATCCCAACAAAAGAAGTCCGTTCCACAACGGTAAAAATCCACGGTAAAATTCAGCAATGAATATGAACTGTTCAGATAGTTTCCAGAAGTATCCTCGTTAAAATCCATCGAATGAATTTGTAGATAAACTATCGGAATTGAAAGAAACCTTATCTGCCAACACCTCCGCTGGTATCTACTGGTTGCTCCGAAGAGCGTGTAAGCTCTGCTGAGATGGGATGAAGAGGGAAATCGCTGGCGCAGACGCGAGATCTCCAAGCTTTTAAAATTATGGAAATTTTCAGGTCAGCACATTCCCTTACTCTAACTACGGTATACTATCGTAATATCGCACCTTGCGAACATCAAATGGGGTAAGCATTTATGAGGGTCAGAGTCAAATTCAAGGTTCTGCAAGGCTTCCTATAATCTCGTACATAATTTGTCGCAGACCATGCTCGTGGCATTAGATGGTATATCGCCCACTGTCATATACGGACAGTTTAGAAGGTTATTAAAAATGGCATGGTTAATTGTCGCGGAAATAATACCGTATAAGAAACACTTACCCTATTGGACCGTCCCCCTGTTACGGCGATCACAGCGGAAATTCGCTGCGTTTCAATAGGTATCCCAGTACTGAGCCGGAGAACTGTTAAGAGAAACAGACAATAATTGAGTCCATCCTGCGGCACAATACACATGAACGGAGAGAAAACACAATACAGGGAATAATTCGAGTCATGCGGGGTGAATATTTTGTGGCTTATGTTATTTCCGGGCATAAGGCCACCCCTGGCGACATTTCTACGTCACATTTTCTCATCCGTTATGTCGATGATAAACACAAATGTAACAAAGGCTTCTGTATGATGAAGTGTGAAGTGTTAGCACAATGAGATCGTCATTCAGACAGAAGTCTTTAAGGCTCGTGAATTATCATAGTTAAATAACGCTCCTCATAACGTGTGTAAATTTTTACACATCGACATTTACTTCATCTTATATATCTTCGAGAATTTTGTATTGTAATGCCCAACCTGTGATAACTAGGTATGTTTCTTTGGAATGAATAATGTAAGTGAGAGATTTCATCCTAATTGACTCACCGTTTAACTTAACGTGAGTTTAAGGATGTTTATGTAGTTCTCACGCCTACGAACTTTACGGTGTGGAGAGTTACGTGATGGTAAATAGTTTATCCCGCCATGCATCACTAGCCAGAAGACTTTGCCGAGATGGAAACAAGATGGTATGTTTGGAGTGACAATAACCGGCACCAAAGCTGACTGGTTATTCGTTATACCATGGAAATAGAACTCGTTTCTAGCTCCAAGATTATACAAGGCATCATCTGTGCTCGTGTGAAACAATGCGTGAAATCGGCAGTTCAGGCCACAAACCAGCTAAATGCACAGGAATATGGCAAACTGTCTAAGAGAGAACAAATGTCGGATGTCATCTACTCTCACAATTTCTTACCTGTCCCTTGAATCATTGTTTGTAAAACACTGTCCCTCGACAACTCGTTCAATTCGTTCATGTATTCCCATCAACAAGTTTCCTGGTACGTAACCTTCCAAGTAAAGTTGCGACAGTTACAAGTTTGAGTTCTAGCGCCTGTGTTCGCCACCAATGCAGTTGACGAAACAAGCACTGAGTGGGCCGTGCCGTTCGGCTGGTCATTTCAAGTCGGAGCACAATAGAATCATTATGATATTGTTTGAGGAACACGATAAAGCCCCTTCCAGCGAAATCCTAAAGTTCATCATTTCACGAACGGCATCACCCCGAAACACCGCTGCATCTATCCAGTTTGGGGTCCCATATATACGCATCATTTTCGGAAACCTTTGATGTCTGTGTTAACAAATGACATTACAACAAACAATGCCCTCCAACTATATAGTCAATTTCCATTCTCTCCCACGCACCGTAGCATGTGCACCCCCTCCACTCCCCCAAAAAATAAGAATTCACGCAATAGTATAATTAATTACACCAGTTTCTCATAACCCCAAAACAAGCCACGGAACAGCGTATAAATTATCGTCAACAGAAACGTGTATTAAAGCATCCAACAAGCGAGTGGGTGGTTGGGAGGGCACGGGTTCCTGTTGCTTCAATGGATTTTGCTGAGAAGCAACAGGAACTTTGCATGATAATGTGATGTCTAGCACTGTAATATCAGTTGTCTATATTGCACATTGCACCATGTAAGCGTCCTGTCTGTGGCTTGTGTGCTGTCCTCAAGTGTTTTATAGGGTGGATGGGCGGTGTCTGATTCCATGCGGCTTCAAAGATTTCTTCTTTGAGGTAGCAGGAACGCAACTTGGCTGGGTGGTGCTTAGTTGGTTCGTCGCGATGTAGCTGAAATATTGTTGAAAGCGACGTTAAATTCTATTCACTCACTCACTCACTCCAACAAGCGACAGTGGGTAATTCGTTTTCCCTCTCTACTACTTTAACCCGCGATCACCTTGGCGATCTTAATGTTCTAAGAATCCATTCGTTCCTCTTTGTCCATAACGATATAGAAACTACTTCAATACAAAATGGGTCCCAAAATGATGGCGATAGTTGAAGATTACCATGCACATGTCTTTTGATTTCTTATCTAATTCTCTTATCTCAGTGTGCCTCTCGTGTAGCCTATTGGTGTCAGTATTTCGCGCCACTCTCACTGGAACAGCTATAGATTTTGACCATGGTTGAAACACCCATGAAGGTCCAATCGTGAACATTTTCCCGTTTTTGTCCGTTGTTAATTGAGTATTGCTTCCATGGAACTTCTGACAATTCCTTCCACTGAAATGCCATACGCTGGGACCCCATATTCGATTTTTACCATTCCTTCTGCTAATCTGGTGTCGACCAACGCTTCATACAGGTGTGGAGGCTAAGAATGCCCGGTGGCTAAGAGCCAGTGTTCGGATTCTATCTTCTAATCCAGTTGGGACACTTTTCTCCGCATTGGGGACAAGTGTCCGTCCTTAGTTGCAATAGAAAAGGTCTCGTCGTCTCACAGAGAAAAGGCCAAATATTCATTGTCCATAAACGTACTTTCGCTTTCAACTTCTGGAACTGTTCTCCGACTCATATCTTTTCTTTGCAATATTTGAAACCTCGATTGCAATCCATGTGTTTCCCCCTTTAATATGAGTACATCAATATCAATTTATTGAACGCACAATTTGATGGGATTATTTTGAGGGACTAATTTTCAACATACGAAACTTACGTTTGCCTCGTTTCCGTTTCTTTCCGGAAGTGACAGGCACGTTTTCCCACGGATTTCGTTTGTCGTCTGCGGTTGTTGAAATGTCATCTCAGTCACTCTGTATAAACTTGTTGCCTACGTGCGTAAGTTTAGTCAAGCAGTGTGTCAGTGTATTCTGAACAATGAAAGTGTGAGTTCAGTTATCTTTACTTCCTACAGAAAAATCTTGTCAAGTCAGAAATGCGTCTGCAGCAACAACAACAACAACAACAATATGAATGTTGAACACGTCATCAGCGAATTTAGATATAATACGAATACAATAGCCGATGTGGGAGTTATGATAGATTACACATTCAAATTTGATTGCATTTCATAGTAAGTAAACTGTATATACAAAGATAAACCAGTGACCCAGTGTGATCGTGTGCCATATGGGCAAGCAGCCAAGTCTGTCTAACATGTCACATATTTTACATTTTGATGTTGGGGTTTCGTCAGATGTATTTATAATCTCAAATAGCATTGTCAAGTGTGGGAAAGTGACCTTGTATATGTTTGCCTATACACTCAAACTTGACCTTAGACAAATAGATTGAATATATTTATATAATCAATTAATTTTGGAATATTACTCAGGATCAGAGGACTATGTGTGGTTTATCTTTTAGCCTCTGTCCAATGTGTATTTGGAGATATGGATATGCTTAATTACAATTGTGTTAATTAATTGAAAAAAAATTAATCACTCCATGAAAACTTAATCGGGGTACAGCACCAGTGCTTGACATGCCTATAGGCTAGCAGTGTTGTATTAACACGAGATGAATTGGTAAAGAACTATGAAATAAATATCCATCAAAACTTGATGTAACACAGCGCAGAGATTTTGGGGGGGCGTGTCCGCTAGGGTTGGAGTCCCAGCAGGTGTGGGGAGGGCAAAGTTGGAGTTTCAGCAGGGATGAGGAAATGTTGAAGTCACAGCAGGGATGGGGAGGGATCGAGCAGCGTTGGAGTCAAAGCAGGGGAGGGGTTGGGGGGGGGGCCAGAGGTTGGAGTCCCAGCAGTAGTGGGGGAATGGGGCAAAGTTGGGTATCACAGCAGGGATGGGGATTCATTGGGCTGGGTTTGAGTCGAAGCAGGGGTGGGGATAGATATGACAGAGTTGGAGTCTACCATGTTTAGCATCTATCTTCTATAATTCTGACCTTATGGAAGGGGAAGTGGAGGGGGGTCTATGAATTTTACATGTCAGATTTCTTTATATCTGGAAAGGTATACATGTAATCCTATTGACTTAGCTGCATATCTGTTTCCAGTTCTGTATTTAGTATTAGGCCGGCTGTGTTGGTACCTGTGTTTCGGGTCAGCCGCCCGCATTGAATTTACCGATATTACGTGTGTATGGTATAACATGCGCCTTGATTTTTTCTGAACAATGCTGTATATTTCAAACTTGACAAAGGTTATCAGGCAATTTTGTGGGGAATTTACTAACCAAGATCTAAAACTTTTGTGTCTTCCGCATCACATTTTCCATAAAACACCGTCGATCTTTATTTCGTCGACTGTAACGCAAATCATGCTTCATCAGGATGGTAAACATGGTAAATATAGGGAACCCAGTTCAGTCACGTAATATTGTGGAGGTATATGGTTCCCGACTCGCACAATGGTGAGGTCACTGTCCCGAGAAATGATATAAAAGTCGGATTCCGTCGACGCGGTGGAAGAGGACCGCGTATGTTTTGGGGAATTAAACAAATTAGTCAGTCAGAGATTCTGTAAACAATTTATTGTCTTCCAATAATATCTTTCAATATTTAGTGCGAGTAAATATAAACATCGAAACTGAAGAAATTAGGGATTTCACAAATGAAAATGGTATTGCTGATCCGGGTGTGTTCTCAGTCGTGGTTTTGCATATACATTCGTTCAGCATTCGTCGGGCGCCATGATGGATATCGGGGTGGAGGCGGAGGAATATATCTGTCTTAAAATTGCCTCAAGCAAACCCAAGGAAACGTATTTGGATTGGAGGGGGGTGGAAGTTAATAAAAACATAACATTCGAACAGTTAGTCCAGCAAATCCAAGTAGCGGGGAATAAAATAACCGGTGATCCGGTTCAACTACCCAGCTCAAACAAAAATGTCAAAATGAAAAACAATTTTTTTTTGCTGCCGTGTTTTTTTTATTTCGTGTTGGTTTTATGATTTGTGTTGTGTTGACCTCCCTCCCTCATTGATTTTTCATCAGCAGCTGACCTGAAACATAGGTTCAAACACAGTCGGCCTTATTGTAAGTCATTCCTACATATCTGAGTTACCAGCCATGTTACAATCATAACCCAGATTATTGGAACAATGAGTTACAACTGGCACGTCTGTAGGAGTCCAGTAATGTGGTAATGTCTCCTGGTCCTCATGTGACTGCTGTACGAGTATCACATACCCTGTTCTAAGCTATGTCATTTTATACCTTGTGCTGGCTCATTCTCTGTATGCTCATTTTAACCAAACATTTCATGGGCTTTTTCATCGGCCTTACTATTAGTTTCAGATGTCGAATCATCAGCATATGATTTTACACTGATGGTTAGGTACCTAACCCACCTGATCCGTTAAGGTTATCACGGACTTCTATGGATGAGTCCAGTTATGATCTGGAGAATCTGGCATCCCATGTTCCTTGTATGATCATGTACCAAATTCAGTGTCTTTGTGCACATATGTAACTCTATTCACCGATTAAACCCGGTGTACGGGGATAACGAGAGTGCCACCCGTACGACCATCCCCGGTTGATCGGGTTAGCTTTAAACCTGTTGGCCATCACGATGGGTACAGCACTTTTATTTTTTTGCATTCGTTTTAACGGAAACCTATCAAACACTGTATACTTCTGGAAAGCCGAAACCCTGATCAATTTGATTCTCGAAATTGTTTGCTTGTTTGAAAAATAAATAAAACAAATTTAGATGTTGAACGAAAAAAATCGGAATGAAAAATGCATTTTCCCCCACATACCGTGTGACGGGCATCTCGGCAGCGAGCCGCAAAAATGGAAAAAATCCTCGAAAACCTCATCCTAACTCCTGTATTTTTTATGTTACATGACTGGTAAAGCGTGGTGAATATTCCCCAGACGACTGAAACTGCCAACGATGACCGGCAAAGTTTATTTCCATATTTTTACGAGTCTTGATCCGCAAAGTTTGTCGAACACATTTCAAAATGTCGGCAGCAAGCTGCGTTATTGAGCCGACGAGCCAATCGGTATGCGTAATTTTGCCTGCATGACCTCTAAAAGCCAACAGATTGAGAGCAGCTTAGTCAGTGGCTGGAAGGATGGAATGACATCATTTTATAATCCAATCGTATCCTCCGTTTTATTTTGCCATCCATTCAAGGTTATTTCCTGTCTAGAAAGGTGAAAGGTCGCTCTTTCCAACGAGAGGTCAAACATGAAAATTGGCCGAGTAAAACTCGAGAAAAACGCTGTCAAAATGCGGTCGAAAAAAGACGATTTCTCCGTTGGATTTTGATGTTTTTGAGTCGAGAAAGCCGGGGAAAGCGCATTCTCTCGCAGTAAAACCTAATTTTGTATGCTATTTTATTTATTTTGCTATAAAACTAGAGCAAATAACACTGGAGTGTGTCTTGTGGAGACCGGTTTCTTATGTTTTTCTGCAAATCTCGGACGCAAACGCAATTTCTAGCATTCCAAAGACAACATATACAAATTTTAACAGTTCTCAGGGAATTGATCGTCAGCAGGTCACTTTTGTCAGGGGAAATAATCGGTGAAAGGGTTAAGGAGAGAATACTCACCTTACATGTAGTGACATGTGCTTTTCTTGGTTTTTAATTGAAAATTCAAGATTTCTTACAAGTAAACAAAAAAGTTAGAGAAATGTATCCATAGGTAATTAAAAAGAAAACGAATAGAAGCACACGGCGCACGATGCACTTTTTTGTCATGAACCAAGTCATATTTTGCGATAACGAGTTCTGTGTATCTGTTAACTTTTGTACACTGTGCAATATTTCCGGTTCTGACCCTTGGGACAAGAAAGAACCCTATACATTTTGAGGTAAAAGCTTGAATGGGGTCAATGCCACAGTGGCCCTAAAATCAGCAAATCATTGAAAACTTTGAAAAATTGAGAAAAAAATTCAGTTCTATATGTATGGTGGCCGACAGCTGCCATTCCATAAATGTAACTTTTTTAACGTTTTTTTTCATTTTTTTATATTTTTGTTTAATTGAAATATTTTTTCCATATTATTTCATTTTGTTTTAATTTTATTTCCGTTTCCTTTTCATTTCATTTTGATTTCGTTTTCATTTTGATTTCACTTTCATTTCATTTTGTTATATTTTTTTTACTTACCGGTAAATTAAAAAACAAACAACATTATTTGATTTTTTTTTTAATTTCATTTTCATTTCCTTTTCATTTCATTTTGATTTTGTTTTCATTTCACTTTCATTTCATTTTGATTTTGTTTTCATTTCACTTTCATTTCATTTTGTTATCACAAGAAAAAAAAAATAAGGTGGCAGCGCCCGGCACTGCCAGCTTTTTTTTTTTTTTTTTCTCTCTCTCTGTCAAAACGAAAACAAATTCTTCTGTGGCCGAGAACTGCCAGCCGAGCGCTGCCAGACCAGAGCTGCCAAGTCATACTATTGGCTAATGCGTATCACGTGGGTGTTCAAAGTGCCGTACCCTTAGCATTTCTCTCACAATGCGAAAGTGAAGATGAACCTGTACGATGGTAGCACTTGCCAATTGCCAATCCCCCCCCTCCCCCTGTCTGTCCTCTCTCCCCCCGCCTCCCATAGGGGTAAATTCTCGATGTCACGGTGCCGACAAAAGTTCCATATGGCGGAGAACAATGCCGCAGGATATGAGGTCATGTTGAGCGAGTAGATTCATTTATATGTCGGAAATTGGGTGTTTCATGGAATCTGATTGTTGGTTCGATGGCCATTGCCCCCGTTACCAACAATCAACAATATGAATAGCTAGGTACCGGTAAGTAGAATATATGGTACCAAGTACACTAAATTATACCAACAATAGCTCACTGTAAATATGGGATTTGTGCGTCATGGTTGCGGAATAGTATGGGAACCTAAAGCTAGCAAGAAGGGGTGTGACTAAAAAGCGTCCGGTAGCGTCCGGAAGCGTCCGGTAGCGCCCGGTACACCACCCGGTACTTTTTACAGCGCCCGGTACACCCTACAGTACTCCTGTTGTGTCCCATACAAAATTGTGTATGTCCCATGTAAATATCGACTGGTATTTGCCGATTTCTGACGTGCGCGCGTTTAGTCTGGAATCATCCCGCCCATTTGGAACATCTGAAAATGTATAGAACATCTAAAAAGTATCGGATGGTGAAAAACGTACCGTAAAGAGAAAAATATCAAATTTACAGTACAGGGCGGTGAATGAAGTACCGGACGATATAAGACAAAAATGATTCGGATAATACTGGCAGATTTAAGCTCAAATTTACAGGAAAAGATAAATGAAGTCTGTTAACGATCATCTAGAAAGCGGTGCCAAAGAAATGACAACAGTCAGTAGTACCGGGGAAGCCGACCAGGAAAATGAGCGGGATGATTCCAGACCAGAAGGTCATGCGATTAAACGCGCGCAAGTCAGAAAATGGCAAATATCAGTCGATACTTACATGGGACATACACAATTTTGTATTGGACACAAAAGGAGTATCGTAGGGTGTACCGGGCGCTACCGGACGCTTTATCAATACAATAATGAGAAAGCTGGCAGATTTAAGCTCAAATTTACAGGAAAAGATAAATAAAGTCTGTTAACGATCATCTAGAAAGCGGTGCCAAAGCGATTAAACGCCCGCACGTCAGAAAACGGCAAATACCAGTCGATATTTACATGGGACATACACAAGTTTGTATGGTTTGTAGGGTGTACCGGGCGGTGTAAAAGGTACCGGGCGGTGCACCGGGCGGTACCGGACGCTTTTTAGTCACACCCCTTCTGGGTAGCTCTAGGTTCCCATACTATTCCGCAACCATAACGCACAAATTCCATATTTAAAGTGAGCTGTTGTTGGTATAATTTATTGTACTTGGTACATTATATTCTACCTACCGGTACCTAGCTATTTATATTGTTGATTGTTGGTAACGGGGGCAATGAACGTCGAACCAACAGTCAGATTCCATGAAACATCCAATTTCCGACATATCTACTCGCTCAACATGACCTCATATCCTGCAGCATTGTTTTCCGCCATATGGAACTTTTGTCAGCACCGTAACATCGAGAATTTACCCCTATTGGAGGCGGGGGGGGGGGAGGAGAGAGGACAGACTGGGGAGAGGGGAGGGGGGGGGATTGGCAATTGGCAAGTGCTACCGTCGTACAGGTTCATCTTCACTTTCGCATTGTGAGAGAAATGCTAAGGGTACGGCACTATGAACACACACGTGATACACATTAGCCAATAGTATGAATTGGCAGCTCTCGGCTGGCAGCGCTCGGCTGGCAGTTCTCGGCCACAGAAGAATTTGTTTTCGTTTTGAGAGAGGAAAAAAAAAAACTGGCAGTGCCGGGCGCTGCCACCTTATTTTTTTTTTTCTTGTGATAACAAAATGAAATGAAAGTGAAATGAAAACAAAATCAAAATGAAATGAAAGTGAAATGAAAACAAAATCAAAATGAAATGAAAAGGAAATTTAAAAAACAAAATAATAATTTTTTTTTTAATTTACCGGTAAGTAAAAAAAATATAACAAAATGAAATGAAAGTGAAATAAAAATGAAAACGAAATCAAAATGAAACGAAAAGGAAACGGAAATGAAATTAAAAAAAATTAAATGAAAATGAAATAATATGGAAAAAATATTTCAATTAAAAAAAAAAAAAAAAAAAAAAAATAGAAAAAACGTTAAAAAAGTTACATTTATGGAATGGCAGCTGTCGGCCACCATATATATGATCTCCAGTTTGGGATATCGTGTGTGACCAAACTGGATACATGTGCACCGGTACCTTAATACTGGAGGATCTTATTCTCTTTCTCCCTTAATCTTTGATGATAGAAGAAAACAGTGATTTTGAGGTCAACTGTGAAACCCAAATTCACCAATGACAAAGTTCCAAAAAAAAGCAATGCTGTATTGGGTGTTGGGAGGTCAGGTGTACAATTATTGCCGAGCACTAAGATTATGCATGGATCTATCTATCTAAGTTCAAGCGAAATGTGGTCTTCCCCATATGGGATCACAGATATTAAATCTGAAAAATGAGTGGGCATATTTTGGAGCCTAAATTTGAAAAGGTCCATCAGTTGGATTTGGATCTAGAATGAGTGCCTGTCTATATTGTTTCCTGCAATCAAGTTTGAACCAGGTGTGGGAAGGAGATCGCCCAAGTAGAAGTGGTTGATGCATGCACATACATAGTATCAATATTTCCTTGCTTAAATTGTTACCACTTGGTATTGTCTGCCATGGTACAAACAGTTTGCCAGTCTTTGTTTAAGCCCTAGCATTTATTTATTTATCCTAACTATAAAACCTGCTGTTCTCACACTACCCTCTGGGGTACTTATTCTTGTACACATGCCTTAGATTTGAGTCATTTCTACACAGTAGGACATACATCCATTCCAATCTTGGACGAAATACTGTTAGATTAATGTTCGAACAAATATTTCTTGTGATCAAAATTGATTGATCAGTACATTGAATTACTGGCCATTTTTGTTGGGCATGGAATGCAAAGTATGCTTACACATTAAATGGGCCTTCCAACATTGACACAATAGCAACACCCTTCACTGAACACATGTAGCTGAAGTGCCTGGTCCATGGTAGCAGACCCTGGGTTATTTTACTCTCTTCCCCGCTTTGTAAAATTGAAGGTTAATATGCTTTATCTTAGAAATATTTTTGCCGCTTTGAATTTGAAATATGCAAGTTATGACGTCTACAGAATATTTTCTAAAAATGGGATAGCTGGGACTAAGATGACCTGATAAATGCCAGGCACATACTCCAGTTATTGCTGTTAAGTGAAATACCAGGCACATACTCGAGTTATTGCTGTTAAGTGAAATACCAGGCACATACTCGAGTTGTTGCTGCTAAGTGAAATACTGGGCACATACTCCAGTTGTTGCTGTTCAGTGAAATGCCGGGCACATACTCCAGTTATTGCTGTTCAGTGAACTACCGGGCACATACTCCAGTTATTGCTGTTCAGTGAAATACAAGGCACATACTCGAGTTGTTGCTGTTCAGTGAAATGCCGGGCACATACTCCAGTTATTGTTGTTCAGTGAAATGTCAGGCACATACTCCAGTTATTGCTGTTCAGTGAAATGCCAGGCACATACTCGAGTTGTTGCTGTTCAGTGAAATGCCAGGCACATACTCCTGTTATTGCTGTTCAGTGAAATACTAGGCACATACTCCTGGAATTGCTGTTTGTACAATAAAATATCAGGCACATGTATCCAGTTATTGCTGTTCAGTGAAATGCCAGGCACATAATCCAGTTATTGCTGTTCAGTGAAATGTCAGGCACATACTCCAGTTATTGCTGTTCAGTGAAATGTCAGGCACAAACAGTGATACTCCAGTTAATGCTGTTCAGTGAAATATCAGACACATATATACTAGCTATTGGTCGCAAAATATAGTTTGCCAACATGTACTGTAATTTCAGAATTTTATCATCTGTACATCCAAAGATAGTGGCAAAAAACCTGATTAGCCCCATTTACTCCTGGGTTAAAGATCAACAACAAATCTTGTCGAGGAAGACCAACAGTTCGACAGAACCCGTAAGTCCGCTCTGCCCTATTATCGCATTGTCCTTAACTTCACCCAATGGATGGATAGAAAGTGTGAGATAGCCCAGTTTGATCGTTTTAAGGGTAACAATAACATGAGATGGGGAAGGGGGTAAATATGTCTGGTGAACCTGTAATATTGCAACCTTTGATGTCCATTGAAGGTTATACCTGCATCGTGTCAAAATACAAATATGCGATCTTTGAATTCTTATGGGACATACCATGTTAAATTCTAACCTATCTCTGGAAGGGCAGACTGAGAGATTTCCAGTGACAGTTACTGATCAACAGCTTTTTTGTTTGTATTTATAACTGGAAGGTAAACACGCGTGCAAAGTGACGAGAGGTGATAAAGTTGCCATTTCTTTCAGCAGACATGCCTGTAATAATAACATACAAAGCTATAAAAGCCATATGTTGTGTAGGCCTACCTGGTTCATATCACAGCCCTAGATCATGTGTGTGTTTGGCTAACAGGGGCAGATCACTGCCAGATTTGACACCGTGCTTTACTGTGTTTATACCTAACTGGCGCTGGCTTAAATCTCACCAATTCTCAGCTCAGGACTACGTTGCCACTAGATCTCCAGGGAAAGTCGAAAACCAATATCTGACTGAGTGAAGCCTGGACTCTGACCGGAAAATGAAATTGATGCTTTGCATTGCAAAACTGTAGATCATAACTCTCATCTGCAACTCTGACACCAGCTGCTATGTGGACAGTTGGAGCATTTATGATCTCTGTAGAATGATCTAATATTTTTTCTTGGATAGTTTTTGCTAACGAGACTAAGCCAGTCCCTACTGACCACTGATTGATGGTTATATGGCATGTGTTTGTATATATAACAGAAGAGCAATACCCCATCTCCACTGGGGAGGTACATCTATCAGGTTTAGACTACATTTTCAGATTAAGAAAAACACAGGGTCAAAAATAGCACCTTGACATATGCCAGTTACTCCACAAGATGAAGTTCCGAATAGATCACCATAATACGTATGTTCAGACTTTTGAATCTGCATCATTCGCATGTTGATTTGTGGATTTTCCAGAAATTATAAAAGGATTTTGCAGTGAGATGGATAGGCTATCATTAAAAAAATGTACATTAGAACTTTTAATCTGTTCTACTTTTTACATACATGTATATTTGATGAAGAGAGAAATAAGTTACCGATATAACCCGACCGTAAGGGTATTTATCTACATGAATCTACATGGAAGATGGGATACTTATTCAAAACTATGGGTTAGTTCTTGTGCTGACAACAGATTCAAGTGGACTGGCTTCATGCTGTACGGTTCTTGAACTAGTAGGGGGTAATCACAGGACTCCCCTAACTAACCTTAATGACCATAATTCTTACAACTCAGGCTTGTGTCATGGTCATTATCCCTCCTTAAAACCCTAGGAAATCTCCCACAGTCCCCCCATGCTGAAGTCCCACATCAAGGAATTATTCCTGGAAACTCTTGAATTTTGGAGATATAACTTCTGAAGAGTTTAATGTCCTGTGAATGACCCCTCTCAGGCCACATCAATTTTATTTTTTGTTTCACAGGCAGAGTTTATTTCCTTCCAAGGTTGGAGGCGATAATACAAATAAAAATAAAACTGGACATTTTGCCACACTAATTTTATTTTGTGATTTCCACCCGGTCTGGTGGTGCCCGTAATGTTAAAAGCTGAAGGAGTCAATGCCACCACATGTTTCAAAAAAGTAAAATCCACCTGTGAAAAAAAAAAAAAAAAATTTGGTGTGCCCTCACTTCAATGGTGGTCGAGTGGATGGCCACACTTTTCCATTTCGGTGTCTTATTCCACACTGTGACACACCACTCAATGAAGACTAAAGCACTTAATTTCAATTTCCAATTCACCTTTCATAGTATGCATTTGTATTTTACAGGTTAAACATCGCACAGTACTCAATAGGCATTTGATGAAAAGTTAACACATAGATGTGTCTTGATGAGGAAGGACAACACAGATCCTGCATCTTGGATACAGATACAGACTCCGGTAAATACATGAATTATAGATCTACATTTTGTTCCATGCTGGAACCTGGTCTCGAAATATTGAAGATTCAATAGCCTGTTTTCCGAACAATGTCCAGCTACTCTATTGTCTTGAATGTTTTAGGTAGTTCAGTCAATTCTATAAATGTCACTTCCATGTAACAATACCAAGAAGAGATATGTACAGTACTAAATAGTCATTTATCATATAATGAGAAGTAACTTTTTGCCCAGAAAACCTCCTTGTACTGTTCAAGCTATGGCTATATCCGTGAGACCCGGTAGAGCACTGACAGACAATGACAGGAAGACCTGGTGACGTAGATGTACATATTACGGAGAGGCTAGTATAGACTGATATACTAGATTCTGTAGGTCCAGTGATTACCGGCGAATACCGGGGCCAGGAGTTAACTGTATATGGACATCCGGCAGTCAGAGTAGATAGAGGACAATTACAGTGACCGGGAAAATGTCAGAACCAGGATTACAGGTGACTAGTACTATTAATACAAGGATGATGAATGCTTTATTGGTTTCCTGTCCATGACTCCTTACCATATATATATTGTAACCTCTCTCACCAGCTAATATTAATATAACAACACCCGGTGCTTGAGTCATCTGTTTTACGCCATATCCTTTTCTCATTATTATCCAAGTCATTGTTATTCAGCTTAGTACTTGAGCACTTCTTAGTATTAAATATTAGATTGTATACATTGTACATGTTGCATTTCAGAGAATTCAATATATTTCGCCCAATTTGGTGAATTTAGGATCCACCCACACCCATTGGTCCCAGTACTTTGATTTGTGTGGTAATTACCCTGTGGGTAATCCCCGTTGCAGATCGTATACCTATTCTACGTGCCTTTAGCTGTAGTATACGCACTGCAGCCAATAGTCACTTACACGAAGATCTGCTTCGCATGGATTAAATCTGTCTGGGTTGTATGCCACACCCTCTTAACTACCCTGTCACTCTGTCCAAAGAGGACAAAGTACGGCGCATCACGTTGGACACACCGGTTCTCGTCAGATCACCTAAGTTAAGCGGCGTTGAGCTCGGCCAATACTTGGATGGGTGACCGGGTGCTGTACTGGCTGGGCTGATCAGTGTCCAGGATAATAGGAACTGTGGACACTCTCGTGCACCGTCGTGATATGACTGAGAAAATGTTGAAAATGACGTTAAATCCTACTCACTCACTCACTCACCCAAAGAGGACAAAGGCTTTAATACAGAGATGCAGCTCTGCGAGCTGAAATTACAGCTAAAACAATAAACAATCACATTTAGCAAGATATACGCCGATTAACTGTCTAGTAATGGGGAAGATTAATGGCTGCATCAAGAAGTTGATGCAGGTGATCAAACTTTTGCAGGGGTTAATATACCAGCAATGGCACGAAGCGTATTATCCACTGTTTGCGGGGTATGCTGTGAGTTTCCAGGCATGAAAAGCATAGGACTCTCCATAAGGTGCCTTTTATATAGTGCTGATTTTGATATAGAGTGTCTGTATTTGAACAAATGTCTTTCAGTCTTGTATTCTAGTTGAAATTGGTGTAAATGGTGAACCCGTTTTTTGCCGACGCATTCTCCTCAGCCGTTGTTTTGCCATGGTGAACTGCTGGTTGTCGTCTCTATATTGCTGATATATTGCTGACTCTGACATTAACTTCAAGTTCATTAGTGAATGTGATCATCAACCCCTTTTTTCAAATATTCAAGGAAGACACTGTTCTAGTGAATGCTGTATAGACAAAGAAAACACATTTGAATTAATTTTAAGATCTTCCTCTTGACACTACGGTACCATCACAGACTGGTTTAGTCTACATACAATATGTATGCCCAGGTCAGATGTGATCCCTGCTACAGAATGCAGCAAGCACATGTTTTATTGGGCTGACATGGATCAGATGTGTTAATCTGTTCTCCCTGGCATTTCCCAGTGTTCAATGTTCATCACTATCACCTGGTTTTGATCATCATCACCAGGCCCTAGCTCTCCTCCCTCCTGGATAATGACCCTGTGTAGAGAATGCTGACGGTCTCTTCAATTGTCATTGGTCATAAATACACTAGATAAACACTTGTCTGACAGGGTACACTAACATGCTGACCATCCCGAACATCTCCCTATCTCTGCATGTTTTCACCCCCTCCAACATCTGTAAATTATGATTGCTTTCTGCTGGACACCACAAATAACTGCTGAAATCTGGAAAATATATTCCCATCCAATACCGAAGCTCTCCATTGATATATATATTCCTGAGATATTCCCCGGACAGATATAAAAACGAAAATGTATATCTACCATATTAATCAAACAAACATTTTTTTATCAGGAATTGTTATCCATATGGCTAAAATAATGTTATTTCTCCAGCCAGAAATGAGATAGTTCTGCTCTTCAAGTCTCTGATTTGTTCACTTGGTTGGAGTCCGAATCACATCTTGTTTTTGCCAGTTCGAGTCCCATCTAAACTCAGGTTTGCCCCTGTAGGCATGGTAGACATTTGGAATTGAATGCCCATGGGTACAGGCTGTCTGACTTCACAGTGTGGATATATGGCCAGTTCATCCCATATGAAGTGAAGACTGCAGGGAGAACTGAGACCAGTTCTTCTGGCATGTCTGGTTGAAGATGTACTATCTATATACACAACATGTACTATCTACACAAGTACTTAACTGTCCACTTAACTGGTCACCATTAAATTGGACTGATGTACAACAGCTGGGATGTCTGTTACATGTATTTCATTAATTGACCCTGACCTAATATCACTTGTCATCCATTTTCCCCTCCCCCAAATACCATCCTCCCCATCACCTATATCCCCATAATGCTCCCTACCAACCATCGTCCTCTGACTAAGGGATCATCAATTCAGTAAAAAATAATGATTGTCTGGAACCCCTTGTATGCAATTATGTATGCTACCAGCGAACCCCTTCTCTGGGAGTTACCCCCCCAGGCCCTCTCCTACCTCAGAAGACTGAAGACAACAATCAAACTTCATTCTCATAACTTGGAGGCATATCATTTTCCTGTAATTTGCAACTTTTGCTGTACCGGGCCCTAGGCCTAGTGATCTGTTCATCTTTAACAATTTGAAGACCTTTGATCTGTCATTTATTTATTAGGAATAATTAATTCTCCATCTTAGTAAAACTGCACTTAACCGCATGTTGGCTCGAGTGAAGATCGAAAGGAGAAAACCAAAGCGAAGATCACAGAGAAGTTGTGAATGGGTTAGCATGTAGTACCATTGACATCAATGCAATGAGCCATTATTTTGTGCGAGAGGGGGAATGGATGACCCACATTTAGATCTTGGTTTCCTGTTACCCAATCATCCCTAGCTATTTGGTGTAGATCCTAATTTTTTTCGACCATTCTGACCAAGGGAGACAATGACAACCGGAAAGTACTTAAGAGCCCTCTATGCACAGGAAAGATGGCGTCATCGCGTGTGTGTATTTTGAGGAACAGTTGTTGCAAAACATCACTGAATATGGTTGTTCATTTGTAGATAAAGCAAACTACATGTAGTAGCTAAGCTACCCCAGGATTGTCTGTTTATCATGATAATCCCCGGAAGTAGGACCATGGACATCCATTCCTGACATCCGTATTAAAGTGAGCATGCTCGTAAACCTGTTCGGAAATTTTCTTCAAAATTGGAATACTACATAAATGACAATATATACCCTAGTAAGTTGTTCAGCCGTAACAGGAAACCAAAATATTTTTTCGACTTGGCCTGACACTTCTGCATGTGATGGAAGTCAATTTTTATGGAATGTTGTTCAAGAGTAATTTAATAGTAGTACCTGCATGGGATACATTTGAGGGCATGCATTGAGTAACAGGATGCTGGGCCACATTGCATGCTCAGGTACTCCAATAATATGTGAAGGAAGGCTTGTGAGTGTTACAGCTTCTGTTTATTCATTCTCTCTGATTTATGATGTGTTGGCTCACATTTTCATATTAACCATAGTATCCCATTAACTTGTGATGCTATATAGCTGTTGGTACAGGTTAACCTGGGTGACTATCACCTTTCAAATGTGATATATTTCGCACAGACAGGGACTCTTCAAACCCAATCAGCTGTAAACATTAAACTATCAAACTGATATTTGCTCGCTCATTAAGAATGGAACGACTGTTTTATATCCCACACAGCTGTGGATATCTCACAGATATGAGAGGCTGGGAGAATGTCTGCTGATTTCCTGCAGTTTGCCCTTGTGTACTGCACATATATGTTCAATCTTCCTGGATATGATGGTTCTAATATCACAGAAAATTATTTACAACTCCTGACCTACGTTATTCGATAGGCATCCTCAGGACAAAGTTATTATTCTTCATTTCACATTTAACTGATTTTCTCACTGTAGATATACAACGTACTTACCTGATTTTTGTATTGCGCAGTTTTCTATAAATCTTCATTTGTGAATTATGAAGTAAAGACGATCCCATACAAAAAAGTCCTGGGTTCTCGCTGAATTTTCAAAAATCTGAAGGGCAACCATTTTCTTATTATTTCCTCTAGGAAAAAGGCATTTAATGGGAGATTAACTAGTGCAGATCATTGACACTGTAAAGCTGTGAGTGTATGCAGGTTAGCACTGCTGAACATCCATGTATATTTTGGTTTTGTGGGGGGAGTGAAGTGATGAAGCCTTCACTAAGTTGGTACCATTTGTAGATTTAGTTTTAGAGATGCTGCTGTTTTACAGTGCATGACTAACCTTTTAACGGGCACTACAGCGCTGTGGATGTCTTTTGATTGGTAATCCCAGTAATTGAGTGAGATAATGTCTGCCAGCAAAGATTGAATGTGGCATTCAGAACTCAGACATATTGATTTTTGAGCCTGGAATTGCTCAGTCTGATAATTCTCTTCCTCCGCCTTTTTTATTCCTTAACGTTTGGCTGAATAATTCAAAGCCATATATTTCATGACTGCCTGGAATTGTCTACGGACTATAAACATGCTTTTGCCTTAACAACAACAGTGCATACGTCCTTGATAGGATGGGGGGGGGGGGGAGTTTGTCCCTTTTTCCCCGATAATACAATGAATTATGTAATATAAGTGGATGTTTGCTGCATTTGCTTTAGCAACAGTTGCTATGGTAAATGCATCATAGATGCAAGGGGTAAACAGTGCTTTGCCATAACGCCCTATAGCTGTTTCCTTTTTGAAATTAATGACTGACAGGTTAATCCTTTTCCACAAGGAAGTGCTGTTTTCAGATCCTGCTTTTGCCTTCCTCCACTTTTACCAGCTAAATCCATCTCATTTCCTGAAGATTGTATGATCAGTGAAATATGACATCTGTCACTGCTTTAAAGCATACTTTACTGTGATAAAACTTACCAGGAAGCAAGGTAATTAGTAGAATTAAAAGATGCTTTGTGAGAAAACTCAGACCCTGGGGGGAAATTAGCTTGCTCTTGAATAAATTGCACAATAGCATTTGTTATTTTCTGTTCTGTTGATTACATGTATCTTCTAAATCTTACAGTGGTGATTGTCAAAATTGAAAGAGACCACTGTGTTAAACTGATTCATTGTTTCTTCTCACCAAACTGCTTGATTTACTAAGCAGGTATATAGCGGTAAGCACAACACAGATGCCGTTTTCAACACAAAATTCAGTTGGATAGTTTCCACTTATGATTTGGGTAATATTTCACCCCATCAGTGTACAAACCAAATTTTTTACACATACCCAAGGATATTGTTATTGTCGTCTGTCTGTCCTTTGGACACGATATCTCAGGAACTCAGTCATACCAAAAATGCAGCTGGTGATGGGTCAGACGCCCTTTGAAAATGACCTATTTTATCAAGGTCAAATTGTAGATTTCTATCTGTTGTCTCTTAAGTATAGAACAAATTAGACAGCTTAAAGTCAGTGATATTGACCCATTTTTTCTAGGTCACCAGGTCAAAATTTGTCATTTTTTCACAAATTGCTTGTTACTGCCATATCTCCAGAATGATAAGGCCTACTCACTGTGATCTTACACCAAACACCAACTAGCAAGTATGTAAAATGTAATTGTTGATTTCCTGATAATCCTCTACCGATTCAATGCAGTTCAAAACGGACTAACAATGGACATACTTATTCTCTGTGTTCATATGTTTAATATTGAATACTGACTGGTTTGAATGTGTCAGTTCTTATCATCAGCCCATACTGACCTTCTCTGGTAACTGCCTTGTACAGTACTTTGTGGAGTCTTAGATGCATGTTTTCAGAGGTGCGTGGGGCAGCGTTGAGAGGTAGGTGAGAGTGAGCTGCTACCTTTAGCAGCTCAGAACGTGGGAACCAGTGGGTCTGTTCTTACCATACATTGCGGGCAGCCAAGAGGCTGATCAGCTGGGCCGTGTCCGGGTAAACACAGATCGACAGGTGTAGGCCAGGCACCAGAGAGAGAGAGAGAGAGAGCTGCCATGGAACAGGTTCCCACCTCCCTCTCAAACACTGACTACCAGTGTACCTGAACTACATGTCTAAAGGCTGGAGTCTGGCCAGCTCACCTGAAAACAGGCCTGGCCTAACGAGATGTAGGCTACTGACGCAGCTAATGAAATCATGGCACAACGTCAGCGCCACCTTGGATGAGCCAGGCAATAACAAGCTCGTACAAACAGCCAGCGTAGACACAGGTCATTATTCTCTGTCAGACCAGATTAAATGTTATAGAGGATAATGTCTAAAGAAGATGTTTCGGGGAATGGTAGATGTTTGGCTCTATTAACTGAGACAAGAGACTTACGATGCCAGCAGTGGGAATCTTTTTTTTTTTTTAGAAGCAAAAATAGCATTTTAATAGTGCATTCGACCACCTGTGCTATTTGAATGAAATTCCAAAATATTGGAATGATGGTACTACTATGGAACATTCTTAGCAAATTTGACCTCAAGAGATGGTGAATTTGAAGAGCCTTATACTATAGTTTCTGTTCATCCCTGCACCATGTATTAACTTGGTCATCATAAATGTACTTCGCAACCCTATCTGTTAATACACTATAAACTGTCTACAGTACATTCTGCACGTCGAGCAGAAGTCTGCTTATGACAGTAATACACTAAGACAGATCATTTGGGTGCTCAACATCGTTAGAAACCCCTAGAAACTTTTGATATTGAGATCCTTGGCATATCACAACATACCCATTTTCATTGTTACGGAAAATAACTCTCTTGAAATGCATGGGTATCGCCAGGCATTTCGTATCCTAGAAGTCGGGACAGTCGACTGCTGTCCAACATATAAAATAGCATACTGTTCAGCGCTGAGCCTTAGTCATATACACCTCTCAACCTCAACCCTAACGTTGTTGAACTGATTATGGAGAGGTGAAAAGAATGTTGAATAAATTCATTACTATATTAATGTAAGAAAACCGGTCATAGGGGACACTGTACATCTATTTCTACATTGAATGGTAATGAAAAATTTATTGTCGTTTATGTAATTTGCAAATTAATACAAGACATATTTAGCCTATTAATTAAAAGACTGCAAAATATTACTGTTGTGACATGTATTAACAGGGACTTGATTATGTGATGTCTAGCACTGTAATATCACTTGTCTTTATTGCACCATGTTAAAGCGTCCTGTCGGTGTCTTGTGTGCTGTCCTCAGTGTTTTATAGGGTGAATGGAGGGTGTCTGGTTACATGCTGCTTCAAAGATTTCTTCTTTGAGTTAGCAGGAATGCATCTAGGCTGGGTGGTGCACAGTTGGTTTGTCCCGATATGACTGAAATAATGTTGGAAGCGACAGTCATTCGTTTTTGAGGAGTGTGAGTGTGATCACACTCCATCACACTCCTGAAAATTAGCTCAGGAGTGTGAACAATAGCACTCGCCAATTGTAAACCTCCCTAAGTTGTAACCTGGAGGAGTGTGATATCACACTCCTTAAAATCATTTTTCAAACTTTAGGAGTGTGATTAACAGCACTCCAGCAATTTTCAAAAACGAAAGACTGAAGCGACAATAAATCCTATTCACTCACTCACTCACCCTGTAACAATATACATCTATAACAAATCTCTCCTTAATATTTTAGAGTGTGATGATAGATTATTCAAACTTTATTAAGTTTTCATCTCCATTTCTATAGAGTCAATTCCCTAATCTGTTTATGAGTGATTCAATATTGCCAGCACACTCAGGGGAGGTAATACTGTATGTATTACTGGAAACAGCAATTGATTTCTAATTATTGGGTGTTCTGTAGAATATGAATATAATCTATCAGTCGATATACATGTAGACACCTACACACACTTGTCTGTATATCTAAATAACCCGACTTTACACAGACCCACGCCCAAAACTTTGCCTTGTCACTATGGCGAAAGCTATGCTGTCTTGTCACCATGGTGATTTTACGTTGTGATGGCGAGAACATTGAACATGTCAATTAAGATAAAAAATGAGATAGAACGAGTTTAATGATTTCAGGCTTTTTACATTTTTTTTTGTTCTAAGTGACTGGTTATCTCATGCAACTTCAAAATCGATGCGTTTTATTACTTAACATTCTGATTGGTGTCATTGTTTGCCTTTGCCTTTCGGATACAAGACCATGTTTTAACAGGTCTCAAACAATTGAGAGGCACTGTATGATGCTAATGGAATTGCGGGACTATTTGTAAACCTAACATTGCAAATGTTTGACTAGGCCTTGATATTCCCAGATGCAACTTAGATAAATTTCACACCAGTTTCTCCATCATCTGTCGACGTACAGTATTTTGCTGAACATTGCGGACGTAATATTTTGATATTGTGTGATATCTTAGTACATATACCACTGAACACTTATTGTCAACATTCAGCTTGGCCTGTTATTTTTTCTGGTTTAGGATTCCCAAAATGTAGAAGATGCTTGGTTTCATGTAGACATGCTTTTAGATATTTAGGCCATAGGGTATCTGAGTCCGCATCATCTGTCTGTCTGTATGTCGCTCTATATTCAGTACTATCAACATATCTCGCGATTTGATGCTATCAGCATGATACGTATGCAACTCTTTTGGGCCATTATTTCTAAATTTTTACTGCATATGCGTATGATTATCAACCAAAATCTTATAAGGTTAATGACCTTGGCCTCTTTTTTCACGGTCAAATTATATGATAAATACAGATTTAGTGTAAAACAGTACCTCCTGATGGATTAGGGAGGATTATAAGCTTTTCAATACCAGGTACAGTATGTACAGTATCATCAATATTTGTCTGTGTCATTCAAGTGCACCATGATGCAATGATGCAGATATAATACCCCGCCTTCAATTGTTCCCATGCAAATTTTACATTCAAAATTTGGGTTTAAGGGGTTGTTAGTTACAAAAAGTCCATTGCATGAAAGTAAATCTTCCAGTTTTGAGAAACACTTAATTGGTCAAGACACCTTCTCGGGAAGAAATCAGATATTTTCATTGGTTAAACATATAATCCAAGATTTGGCCCCTGGTACCGGTATATATTGCTGCAGATACACAAAATGTAGAAAGATGCTTTAATGTTTTGGTATGTCATGCATGTTGTGTAATATCATCCCACTTGTGAATGAAAGCAGTGAGTTTGGACTAACCTGGCACACAGCTGACGATCCCAACAGTATGCCAGCCACTATGTGGGCAATAAGCCAAGAGAATAAAGCCTCCAGCACCAACCATACCTATATGTATATGTATATCCTGCACATCTTCACCACTGGTACATGGATGGAGCTAGCCTATAAGGCTAACCTGTGCAATAGTTCCAGCCACTGCCAGACAGGTGCCTGTATAAACATGGCCTGACAATCCTTTCTTTTTCTGTACTGTTGGTGCACATTTTTTGTCGACTAACTTTTGATTCAGTCCATCTACACAGTGAGTGTGTGAGTGAATATGATTTAGCGTCCCTTTCAACTATATTTCTGTCATATCACGACGTTGGATCCTATTCCTTTTCACACCCGGGAACCACACGAGTGGGGTCCTATTCCTTTTCACACCCGGGAACCCCACTGGTGCCTCAGTTAGTCGCCTTTTACGACAAGCTCTCTGAGGAGCTGAGGCCTATTCTTACCATGACCTGCGGTGTGCACAACGACATCCCAGGTCAATCCCCGGAAGCCCCACGGAGCTACACAGGGAGTAATTCAGATGGATTTTGATACTGGTATCGGTGCCCAAACTCATGCGCCCAAATACTGTCAAACCAGTTTGAATGTTGGCTAAAATCTAAACCAAAACTGCTTAAAATCTCTCATATTAAATATACTTATTTTTATTATCTTTCTCCTGTGTACAGCAGGTAGAAAGACTAAATTTTTCAACTCACATCTTGCTTCTTCATTAAATCCATGTGGGCTGCCATTTTAGCATGTTTTAAGCCCACTGCACATCGGTTTTGCGCACAACATTTACCGGACCGGTGTCCCCAAAAATTGCCTGGATTAGTCCCGGTTTCAGGACTATCTACATGTACATGTGCAGGTGATGAACAGATTACAGCAAAGTTCCCTGTCTGATGAAAACTATTTATCACATTTCAGAGTAAATTGTAGAGCTTTGATTGGCCAGTTGGCATAGCGCATCAGACTGTATTCTTGCCTGGACAAATTGTTTAGCCTTTAGTTCAAGTCTCGCAAAGGTTACGTGAAATCGTGTTGTGTAACCTTTTTTTGCCAATATAACATAGTTATCGCAGCATGAATCTCTAAAAAGGGTAACGCAAACTCCAATTTGTCCAGGGTGGTCTTCGGTTACGATGTTGGATATTTTCTGTGTAGCAGTCAAGGATGCGCGTGTCATATACCAACACTGTCAAGGCTGCGAGTGCAACCCCGCAGGCAAACTAAGACTGATTCAGACAAAGGAGATGGTATGATAAGGCAACACTTTGGCCTAGTCGTGATGCGGTTGAAATCAGGAAAAGAAAAACATAATTGTGATTTAATGTAATGGCAAAGGAAAATATATGTACAACACAATATGTGAGTTCTAGCTCGATTGCATAATGATAATAGTTATTACATGAAATTGAAATCCGCAGCATGTGCTATTTCATGAAAAAAGGATCTAAGTTCAGTTGAGTCACCACACACATTTTGACACGAAAGACCCTTGGACAAATTTTTTTTTCCAGAGGTGCAAATATAATGCCACCACACATCAGGTTAAATGGATTTTTGTTTCAAGGAGTCCTTCGTGTCTAAATGTGTATTTGAATGCTTCGATTCAGACTCTATTTTAACAAAATAGTACATGCTGTGGATTTCAATTTCATGCTGTGGATTTCAATTTCATGGAATAACTATAATTATATAACTTTCACATATTGTATACATAGATTTTCTCTTGCCATTACATTAAAACACAGTTATTTTTAGGACATTAAATTTTGGGGATTTGAACTGCACCACATATAGGCCAAAATGCCGCCTTATCGTACCATCTGCTTTGTCCGCGCAATGGAACAAGTTGTGCGAATGAAATTGCACGTTTGCAGTAGATGATAATAAATAGATTAACAGGAAGCTTTAAATATCATAAATATCACATAAGCAGGAATGTCAATATGTCAGCTAAGTAATTCATTCAGTTTATTCTTCATCGCTGAACAGATGAAAAGGAATCTACAATGTTTGTACACGCTGTTCAGTGATGCCTGTCTATATTGTTCTTGTTCAATGATGTATGCGGACTTGTGAAAATATTTATCTTCTCAATTAAAGTATCGGCCTGTATTACATGTACCTACACAGGTGACTGGTAAAACTTATGATGTATAACAGTACCATAACCGAGAAGAACACCATCCACTCTCCAGAGTGAGGATTCATGCCCTCTAAGGTATCAGTCTGCTGTGCACTGAAATCAGCAATATTCCCGAATTTGGCAACAACTGATCTGCTTTCCACAGTGTGGGCAACATAGGACAAAGCACATTTATATTTACTGGAAAGACAAAGCTCCGCTAAACTATGGAAAAGCCGCAGTGAAATTCAATCTCGAAGACACACGCTGCACCTGAACATTTGTTCAGCAAAAATGCTGATTGCTATAATACATGTAGCAGAAGTACCAATCACATTCCAAGTGAATTATTTTGATTTAATTTGCCGAATTTCTAAACAATTCAAACTTCTTGAATTCTGTACTTTCAGTTTGTCTGAGTGATGTGTCCAGGCTAGATCACTTTGAAGGGAGAGATGTCCAGGAGGTGGAGTGTGCGAGGTAATGGTGGCCTGAGAGAGTTAACTGTTGAATATTTTGACCCAGCTATTATAGCTAATGTAATTTATGACCATGAATGAATAGAACACTTGATTTATCAATACCTTCATTTATACAGCAACATGGGTGGACTACTCACATAAGCATTTAACTTCAGTTTGACTCGATATATTGGTGGTGCTTCATTTTTCCATAATCAGAATGTCAGACTAAAGCACAGAAATAAAGCTTATCATTTCTGATTAACACTCATAGTGTACTACGTATGTAAAACTAGTTAATGAAATTCCAGTCAATTTGGGTGTATCAGTGTGGCTCAAGGGGAATCAATAATGTCAAAATTGACAGTTCATCACTGATTCCAGCACTGACTGCTCCAATCATTGTGCTATCTTCTGCTGTGGGAATAACAGGTAATTTTCCTATTACTCGTCCTACGCTTCCATTCAAGTGAGATGAATGAACAGCCACTTGATCCTCATTTGTTTGGGCTTAAGTCCCTGTTCAGCAAATTACTGCTCTGCCTCAGTGTCCATTCCCATACACTGCCTGGAGCAGTCTGAGCCTGAAGCCCATACTCCAGTCATGATCCTATAATAACCCATAGCCATCACAATAGCCTCTGGTAACTGCCATCAGACATTCGACTCTCTCCTCTTTCTCACACTGATGCTAATCCCAGATTAGGCGGCATATACACAACAGGTCATCTCCAGGGTTGACCATTAACTACTAGTATGCCCACTTTTTATGTACACATCTACAGCTTATACTCTGTTCTTGTTAGATCTGTCAGATGCTGATGATCAATGGGAGAGATGACTATCACCAGAGATGGTAGATAAGGGGAGGAAAGGAAAAGACAAAGAGTAAAACTTGCCAAAAATAGAGAAATTATCACAGTGGACAGGTAAACTAAATCACTTTTTGTTCCCTTCTAAATGTTGAGCCAGCCACTCCGGCACCATTACTCTTAGTACTGCTATGAGAAAGCAGAACTTGCTTCTTGTTACTATATTCACAGACAGATTGAGTAAAACTGTTTGATCAGAGTCAGGCTTTATTGATGTTCATTTTTATGTGGTCGCTCTCTCTTGCCTCCTGATTGGCCAAATTTGAAATATTTTTTTTCAAATGTTGTCAATAACATGCAATCACATAACCATTTTCTAGATTATTGAATAAAAACAACACTTTTAGATTACTGATCAACTGAATGGTTCTAGATTATTGATCAACACAACGTTTTTAGATTACTGATAAACACACTGCATCTAGATTACTTTATAATATCAACACAATGCTTCTAGATTACTGATCAACACAACACTATTATATTACTGATCAACACAACTCTTCTTCATAACTGATCAACACAACACTTCTAGATTATTGATCAACACAACGCTTCTAGATTACTGTTCAATACAACGCTACTAGATTACTGATCAACACAACTCTTCTTGATAACTGATCAACACAACACTTCTAGATTACTGATCAACACAACGCTTCTAGATTACTGTTCAATACAACGCTACTAGATTACTGATCAACACAACGCTTCTAGATTACTGATCAACACAACACTACTAGATTACTGATAACACAGTGCTTTTAGATTATTGATCAACACAAATCTTCTAGATTCCTGATCAACACATATGCTTCTAGATTCCTGATCAACACAGTGCTTCTAGATTATTGATCAACACTCCTTGCATACTACTTCCACCGTCACTTCTGTACTGATTACCTGAGCAGTACACTACATTATAACTATTCTGGAAATTGGAGCGTACTCACTGAAGACGTTTTCACAATGTCGAGAAATAAATCGGTTTTTAATGCAGTACTTGGTACACTTGTACACGTGTGTAAATAAACAGGTCAGCTTGCGGTTTTGAAATAGACTATGGTGGCGATAAAGGGAGAATAGGAGAGAATATATATTGTGTTGACATGTAACCTTATGTATACAGGTATATTGGTAGCATGTGTTAGATACTGACACGTGCTCCCGTGTCTTGTCATCGCACAATAAATACTCGCCCCTCAAACTGATCAACAGCCACTGCAGCTTAGAAATAGTAAGTTATCACCGGCTGTTGAACACTGCACATAAACTGTACATGTCATTCAATTATAACAGAAGAATTCACAATGCAATTCCTGTATGCAAATTGATCTGATGGCAAGGAGCAATGTTGTAAACAATTCCTTCTGTCCCTACGTTATTGTGCTCTGATAACTGTCAGATAATAGTATGTAGGTCGGGGCTGGTCTGCCCGGGCATGGACTGTGCTAAGGGAGGTAACAGCTGTGTTCATTCCTCGATCATATGGCGCTGGGTCGTAGGACTTCACCACATGAGTAATCTCTTACTTATTGATTATAAGGTTCAAGACTGCCTCTTATTGCTGGCCTTTTCTTCCACCTTATGCTCTTGTCCAGGTATATTATATACACTTTGTATGCACTCATATCAAGGTGGCTTTTTGTGGAGTATACAATGTATATCCAAATACCCTCCTGTGACCACTAATAATTTTAAGATTTTAAATTATGACATTTGATGTTCCGGTACATTGCATCCAGTTACAAATGATTCATATTTTGAGCAGAAAAAAACAACAAAAAACACTAAAATCGTCTCAGTTAGCTTTATTGTATATGCTATTTTATCAATCTGAATAGGGATCGAGAATCAATAAAAATCACCCGATGGTCACTATTTATACAAATATACATCAATAGAAGGCAAAGGTCAAAATATATGTACCAGTAGTGGTCATTCTAACCTCATTCCAAAATTTAATAATATCATTCTGCACATCGTACGTTCATGCACCCTAATTTCTATTGACTGTCGGTACATAGATCCTATTTCTTTGATCTACTCTTGTGAGATATATTCATGTATATGACAAAAAGTGAAATGTTCTATTGTTGTCAGCCAGTTATCATTGAGACTGGACATAGATCCCGACCAGGATAAGACAGATAAATGACTATAGCTGTCCAATTCTCCAGGTAATTGCCCGAATAGATACATATGTAAATGAGCCGGCTATGGTAACACCTGCTGTTAAGAAAGATAAAAGTGAAAAGTATAACCAGTGTCGTCTTCAAATTGTATGTTAATTATTATCAACTCTGGAGAAGTCATTATCTATGAGAAACTTTCTACATTTACAGAAGTATTTTCATGAAATAGAACAGGCTTTTCCTGATATAAATGTCAACAAACCGTTTGCTCGGCTGACTGATGGCTTTATAATGTCTGGCTTAAATATCTGGGTACCTTAGATGGTAGTACATTTTTTATTTCAGCCTATACTGCAACATGGAGGGATATTTTTAACGAGGGATAATCACTTAGTTAAATTATCTCTCCATATTGAAGAATAGCAAGAAGTCCAGATGTACTACCCAAAAATGCTGGTCACATTTTAGTAAATCTATTGTTTGAACTGAATATCTGTATCTGGGAAAATTTCATTGAATATTGATTACAACATTACTGGTTACATGTTTTATCTTGACATACAGATTTAATTAGCAGTTTAATGAACAGGACTCTGTGACATGAGTTCACCAACGTCCTATTGTGTGTAAATTGTCCCTCAGTCAATGTGGATTTCATGATGGTATGCCATTGAAGGCACATTTTCATTGCGATAAGGTTGTTACTCATAAACACATCAATCTGGGATACTTTGATGTAATGAATGCAGAGGCATGAAGTCATAATGTCCATTTGATGGAATAATTACATGCCTTGGTTCCGTCCTGATAGTGGGAAAGTTTCAGTCGGAAGATGATGGACATGCAGGGTTTGGGTGAGCGGAAATTTTGAAAAATAGGAGCTATTAAAAAAATTCCATGCCATGTTTTCTAATTCATGGATTACGTTTACTGGTACAGTGTACATGGCAGTGTGACTAAAGTCACAGGATCTACGAAGTAGGGTAGGCATTAGGACTTCGACGCACATTGAACTCTTGGAATTCCCCCCGCCCCAAGTTGAAATCCTGCCATAATCACCAGTGATTTTCATCAAAAATCAACAGAAATTTTCATCAAAAGTAGGTCAGCACTGAACTTGCTGGTAACAGTCCCCTAATGCACCTTCATGCAAAAAATCAAGGTTATAATGTCAACGGTTCTCCTTATTTTGCCGTTGAAAGGATTCGGATGGACTCACTCACTCACTGACTACCGGACAATTTGCAGATGGTAGCCTACTTCGTAGGAATATGATTATGTCAAATACTGTTTGGGCTTGACATTTACAGAATGGCCCGGACCATTGATCAAATAGAGTTGATCTGTATTGTCATTGATTTATTGGAGACCTTACCATGTTATATTGCCTGCTGATGGTTGGTTTGTCTAATAATAAGTTTTGTTACCCAAAGGCATACCCGCCCCACACATACATATCATTCACATCAGCTGTGATTGTCTTCCTTAATTATTGATGATTGGACATATTAATAAACACATACTCTAGGAATTAACATGACTGTATCTGGCTCATGAGGAAGTACTATTGGATATTCTGCCGTAAGCAGTTATCATGCTCAGCACATCGAGGCCCCGAATATCGGACAACCTACATCTGAGCCCGCTTTCCACCTGAGTGTGGACCACTCGATCCATTTATTGGATTATTGAAGATTAGTCAAGAACATGCTACCATTGATGAGGACAGTATGGTCAAGGAAAATGATTTCAAGGTTACGTTTGTGCAGAAAATAGGCATGCTGTACCGTGTGGAGAACAAGAGGAAAACTGTACTAACCTGATGTCAACGTTAACCTGGACAGTGAGAGTCAAGGAAATCCAACGAGTCCGTTGTCATATGAGGGAAAATATCCACCATTCTGCACAAGTCCATGTAATATTACAAATATAGCAGCAGTCCAACATTGCCCCATCTCCTAGTATTATATCTCCCAGCAACCTGCGATGCTATCAGAGAGCTGTTCAGAAGCTGAGCACTGTAGTAATATTTCAGGCAGCAGATCGAGCCAAGCTGGATCTATCTCCCTCCCTATAGGTCTCTCTGTGTGTGTGTGCTGGCAACCTGGTCACATGACCTGGCCTATGGCACCAGCTTGTTAGGTGTATTGTTTATTGGTTATATTTTCATGGATCCCACTATATAGAATGTGTAACATAACTGGTGCATATACACTAGCCTGATGCTGCTAGGAAATTGCTGTTATTGTAGGCTAAGAAGGATTAGAACCAGGCTTGTTTACATGTCTGGCAGTAAATAGACCATTTTCAGCTTATTGATTTGTACATTTCATCTAGCATCAATATTAAGATTTTAATGATTTCAAATGACAAAACAAAACTTTTTGCCAAAATTGTACAAGGTTTATGATTAATCATCCTGTAATGATTTAATCAGAGGAATCCAGTGAAATATGCCATCCTAAAATCTGTCGGTGATCTGTATTTTATATGATCAGAATTATTCAAAGTTATGCCGATAATGATTTCCTAGTTATTTTAAGGATTTTATGAGGTGATAAAATTTTTAATTTATCAGAACTACCGATTGAAGTTTGTCATCAAATTTAGCGTAATTAAATTTTGAAGCGATTAAATTTTAAGAGGATTAAATTATAGTCGGAGACATTGTATTAAGGATTGCCATTCCTCAGCCCATAGGTCCAGTGATATAGTCTTGATGATTTTTATCCAGTGGCTATTTGAATTTCTTTTCATCATTCCCTTGCAATACAGTGTTCGAATTTAAGAAAAATTTGAACCAGTCCGCCGGACTGGTGCGCTAAAAATGTAACCAGTCCCCAAATATTTTTACTAGTCCGTTAATATTAAATAAAAGATGATGTGGGAACATTTGTCATCATGAATATTTTGTGCTCTGTGATGGTTGCTACTAAATAAGAAATTAATAATTGTGCATTTCTTGAATTTCTTGAGCGCGTGTGAAGATAATGACAAACGACAAACCCCGTCGGCTAGACTTTGACGGCGACTTTGACTGCACGTGTCGTCGCGAAAAACACTGCTTCAACAAACGCCATTTCAAGCCAAAAAATCTGTAGATTTCTTTTGAAGTTGATAGAGAATATGTTTAAAATTGTCCTGGTAAACCTGATCAGGTTGACTGAAGCGTAATCATGTTGCTGATTTCCCGATTCCCGACCTGGAAGTGGGAGCTTTATTTTCTGAAAAGATCGCCAACCTGCATTGCCATGCTGCATACAGTCACACTTTACGGTATGCTGGCTGTGGTCGCACCGCTTTACGGTTGTTGTTGTTGTTGTCGTAAAACGCGGCCGTGGTCGTGATTTCGTTGAAATTTGCTGGAAATATTTTTAGACTCACACAATTTATTTAGACTCGGTCGAGTAACCGAAAACAAACATTTCGTTTTTCATTCTTTACAAATTGTGCGGAGATATCCAGAGAAATAGTTTACACAATGAACTGAGAGTTTTTTTGTTACCAGTCCGACGGACTTGTTGTTCAGTCACTCACACCAGTCCGTTTGATTTTTTACCAGTCTCGGACTGACGGACAGGTGCCAAATTCGAACTCTGCAATATATTTACTACACAAGTCACCCGTGCTGTATTTCAAATACCGCATATGGTGTATTAAGGTCAAAAGAGGCGGAGCTCCACACTCGGGTGATCATTGGATGAAACAGTTAAATAATAGACATTCAACAAACTGTCATACAACATTGATAGTTAGGCCAAATTATGTGGAAGATTTTTTCACACAAACACTTTATCAGTATATATTTAGGAGAATTACTCCTAATGTGTAAAGGAATGGTAGTACTTGGACATCCACCATTCAGCAGGTTAGGGCGATCCCGCTTTCTAAAATGGAGGTAAAAAGATCGTTCTTGTTCAATAAATCAGTTCACTTAATGAATTAAGCAAAATTCTCTTGAGGCGCACTCAGACATATATATCAAATGGTAGTAAAAAAAATTGTTATCTGTCTATTTTGCATAATAATAGGCCAAATATCTGTCATGCTGTCAAACAACATTGACTAGTTCTTCGAATGGCAAATTAATTTTAGGAGATGAAACAATAGATACATGTAGATTAATGCGCCTGAAGTTTGAAGCATTGGTTAAGAAGGAATCAAAAGTCAAGGAGCAAAAACCACCTTTTTTGCCTCCATTTTAGAAAGCAGGATTGCCCGAACCTGTTCAGGTAGGGCCACTATTCTACCACACTAGTTCATGGGAGGAATTGTTTCACTGAAAAATATCGCATTAAGTGAAGAGAAATACATACAGATACTGCCTTACAGCCAAATCCTGTCTATTATAGATTAGCCTGTCAAGATACATATACATATTTAATCCCCTTAGTCTAAGTTGTGCACTCATCAGTTGAATGGTAATTACCGGAGTCTTAATTAAGCTGTTGACTGATCTCTGCAAGATAACTTGGTTAATTGAGTAGAAATATTTATAATTCAACCCTGCAATGGGAACTCTAGCCAGGTGAGTATTAAATAATTAGTGAATGATCTACAATGGGACATTAAGGATTGGCCACCTAGCTTCCATCTTGTACATTATGTTTATCTGGTTCTTCTCTGTTCTCTCATTGCTTGAAATATTGAGCGACATCTTCAGAAAAGGACTCCGAGATCATTAGGATCGACAATATTTTTCAGTTTTCATTCTTCATTCTTTTTCCGATATTTTGATATTATCTTCACCAACCTCCTGTATAATCTCCTATATGATAGATAATATACCTTAAATCCGGGCAGCTACCAGAAGCAAATTTTTCACTTTCTTGTGGAAATATATTTTTCTGTAAGTCTAGAACAACCTGTGTGAACGACCATATAAAACAACCTTGTTGCTATGGAAACCAAAAAAAAAAATCTCATTGCCATGAAGTGCTAGTTGGTGTTGAGGGTACTGGTATATCACAGTGTATTGCCTGCATAAATGAATTAGTGGCATGCCCAGGTGGCTATCAGTGTAGACTGATATGTCAGAGATAGCTGGCTGTATTATGACTGCCCTCAATCCATCCCTCTTTGAATTGCTGCCTGAGCCAGTGAATCTGAATAAATCTACATACACATTGGAGTTTAATATGCAGTAAAACGTTGTTCAGCTTTAAATATTAACAGGGTTTTCTTGACCACGGTGATTTTTATGGTCACTAAATGATGGTAAATTCCTTATCAGGTTTTGTTCACAGTGTCATGATCTGATAATAGATTGGGTTATACACACCTGTCCAGGTGAGAACATAACCAAAACGACTTATGGTTCGCTAAGTGTGGGAAGTTTTAAAGAGAATCTGAAGAAGTAAGTTTGACTCCCTGCTCTGTACATTGAACAATTGGATACATATATGGGGTAAGCAGCTGAGGTAAACTACCAAGTTAGTGGTCCATGACCATGAACGATGACACCTTACACCTGTCTCTTGTCTATATCTTCACCTGGTCTCATCTATCAGTCGAGATCATCCTGTCTATAGAGCACATTTAACTATAGGCCTACCTGAGAAGGTTACCTGTACATCAATTTCAACCAGGGGAAAGGCATAGTGACGTTTTATAAAAAAAACAAGTTGAGAAGACATTCAGAGAATAGATGCGTCTGGCAGTGTGGACAACAAATGGACAGACAGGCAGGCAGGCAGAGTAAAAAATGATTTCACTATGTTGATATCTCGCCACATATAGAGCAGTGATGTTCTATATGTCAAGCTGGTGATATGATGTTGAAGCTCTGTCACTGCCACGAAGGTCAAAGATTAATTGACCAATGCTATTGAATCACGTCTGGGAAAGGTCCTGGTATATTGCATAATGACCTCAACATCTGACCGGCTTTGTAGATTGAACTCGAAGTCCCAATTGAAACTATGTTGAAGGTTCTCGAGCAGACTGACAAACAGATGGATGAACAAGCCTGACATTATTTCAAACATGTATACTGCTGCCTATGAGTGCTGAATATGAAGTTAACTGTCACTGTCCCAGTGTTCTCAATCATTGGAGAACTGACTACTTTTGGGGCCCCAATCCGTTTGTGTGTGTTGGGAGGGTTCAGCTGTTGTGAAAATGTATCCTGTCCCAGTTACAAAAACAACCCTCCCCATCATATCATCCCTTCTATCACATCATCCCTTTCTATCACACCATATTGACCCTTCCCATTATATCATCTCTTCCCATCATATCATCCCTTCTATCACATCATCCCTTTCTATCACACCATATTGACCCTTCCCATTATATCATCTCTTCCCATCATATCATCCCTTCCCATCATGTCCTCCTTTTATGCTACAGAATCCTGCAGAGTTTCGATTTAGAGAATGGAAAAGGCAAAGGATTCCAAGAGTATTTGCTGGTCTTCAAGCACTTAACTAAAAAAAATCCTTGAGCCTGCAAGAAGTCTGTGGCATAAAATTAATCTTGGAGTTACTTTTTGTTCTCCCGAGTATTTTTTGTTCTCTTGAGTACTGGTGGATGAACAGCGATTTAATGAGGAGCAAACTGCTCGAAATAAATTATTCTCTAGTGACCAAAAACACTTTATCTGAGATTGGAAGGATTTGTAGCAATTCTGAATTAAGCAGCATTTGAAGTTGATGTGTAATCATCGTAGTATTAACAGTGTGTAACAACCTTCCTCTGATCTTGAACTGTTACATATGGCTTTTTATATGCATATGTACTGGACTATGTAGAACACGAGAACTGCATTAGTTAAATGGAAACTGGCGTCTAGCTTCATTCTGCAGACCTCTCCCGTGGTACATGTAAACAGTCTTTGATTTCCCAGATCACCAAGCATTATTATATTATACACTCTTTTAACATTTTTATGTCATGTTCTTTGATTACGGTAGAGCTAGCTCTACATTTATTGGACTGATTGTGGTCAAGGCAACAATGTAACTATGTACATAGAACACCTGGAGACTGACAGACCGATGAATAAGTCCCAGTTAAATTCAACCTTAATTACTTGGGGAAATTATAGGGCAGGGAATATTTGAGAAAATCTCAGAAGCATATACTGTTTGCCAAAGCGTTTTTATGAGGAAATAATATTGACAATCAATTAAAGATTGATTGTTTAGCCGAAATTGAATGCATTGTAAATTTCTTTTTTTCTTTTCTCTCTCTGATCGACGAGAAGTTTTACCGTCATGTTACCTTATCTATGCAATACTGATTCCGTTCTTAAAAAGAAATTTGGATTCTACAATCGACTGATTGCCTAGATTTATCTAGCAGCCACCATTTGTAATGGTGAGGCCATATGACGTCACGTTGTCAGTTTCTCATTCATGTGTTTGTATGGTTTTATTGGGCTAGGTTTCCGATGGAAGATGAATGATTTCCTGAGAGTTGTATATGCGGTGGCATGTATAGGCTGGCAGGCTGGCCTAGAATGGGTTGGACTGCAGCAATAAACGATGGCAATCCCGTTGAAGCTAATTGCTACCTGGGGTGATAATTATCATCCAATGCAATGAGGAATCAATGGTGTGTAGCTGGGACAGTTTTTGCCCCCAGGGGTCTTCCCTCACTGCTGAATGGCAGGATAGCAGCCAACTCCAGCATAGTACACTCCATTACAGAGGTGCGAGTCAACAAACAGATTAAGAAAACTGAACATATAATTTATTAAAGAAGGTGAAAAAATTGATTAGCAGCAGGGAGGACGAAACAAGTAGCATACTTAACAATTGAGTTGAGAGGTTGGTTGTTACGGTGTTGTCATAGCATTGCAGTCCTGCTTGAGTAAACAGTTTAACAGGGTCACATATCCCATATATATCACTTCTATTATTGGCAGTCTTTTAAACTGTTATGAAGTGAGTCTGTTGTTATGAGTTATAAATGTACGTTACACATTAGATCAAATTTTGAAATTAGTTGTTGACATAACTTTTCTCAAATGAGTATCATCCAGAATTTGTGGAATGACTTTTAGGTGTTGTGACAGGAACAAGTAGTATTGTCTTGTTCATCACCACCTCACCTGTACAGAACTAGATAGCCAGATGAAATATCTTGACAGAGATGTGCCTTCAGTTAATGAGGTACATGCCCAGAAATAATATGAGGGCATTTGTTCAGTAATAACTGATCAACAAACTGATGAAGATGATTTAATTTGTTGAATATTGCAGGATCATGACACTGGTAAACCGGTAGTGGGACCGGGTGGGACACTGGGGTTTGGGTGTAATGTATTTCCATGTACATAATCATTTTGTTGACAGAAATTAGGCATTGGTACTAAACTAACACTAACAACAGCATTTCTATTGCACGATGATTGGGTGCTTGTAATGGGAATAGAATAGAACGATGTTCACAGAATGCCAGTAGTATGAGTACTATGCCAGTGAGGTTGAACATAATGCAAGTGATATGAGCGCAAATGTCGGCAAGGTGTGGGCACAATGCAAGTACTATATGAGCCACAATGCCAATACCAACTAGGTGTGGGCACAATGCAAATGCATAAGCACAATGCCAGCAAGGTGTGGGCACAAAGCAAGTAATTGAACTTGAATTATACCAGCTGCATGTACTTGAAGGCACACTACCAGCATAGTGTGGACTCGATGCCACCATGGTGTATGCACAATGCCATTATGATACCAGCATGGTGTGCATCGATTTAGCCCACCTGTGTGATGTCTACATATCCATTATGGGTGGTAATTTGGTCTCACAAAGTAAACTGACGGATGTTCTACCTTTTGGACCAATAATTATTTCTTCATAAAGGATTGCTTTGGCCTTGGTCCTGGCCAGATTTGATGCAGATTCAATAATAAACTCAGTCAACAAGTCCTGTCTGAAAATGTTAAGAATTCTTGCTCTTCTCCAGTGAAAACAGAACTGAAGAGTGGCAGGCCGTCTCCGGGGAGGATGGGCTTTATTCAATCCCCTCGTTTTCCCACCACACTCGCACGCTGTGGAGAACTGGACATGGCTTTAACCTCTGAGATTATATACAATACACCTATATTTTGTACTGCTCTCAAATCCTAAGTAACAAACACATTTGGATTGTGGCTGGAACACTTGATAAGTGATCTAATCTTGGAGAACAAAACATAGCAAATTCCCAGGACTTGTTGATGTTGTAGGTTCAAAGGGTTGGAGGTCCTTTGGGAAGAGTAATATTACCACTCTAAACAAGTCAAACTATGCAGGACCAGAAATGAAACTTTTGGAATGTGAAAGCTTTAGAATTTGGATTTGGAGGGATACTGTCATTCAACAGTATTACAGTTGTCTAACATTTTCTTTTTGTTCGAGTAGAAATAGAATTTCAAGCAGGTGTGTGTGGGGGGCAAGTAAGTTTTACAAGTTGTGGGTTCATATCATATTACTAATAAACATGGATGGGCAAAGATTCTTCGTATTTATTTGACTGGTTGGGGAAAATTAAGTATATGCCTTTGAGCCCTCATGTTCATTAAATTCTGTTAAAGTATTTACTATTAAGAAGTATTCTGCTTGCATTTTATTTTCCTGGTCATAATTTGTCTGTTTTGTATTTAGCATGTGATTTGTTTTGCAATATAAAGAGAGAACACAACAGGTTGTCAGCTGATAATGTTTAGCGAAAACATTTTCTTCTTTCTGTCTCCTGAATCTTCATCGATATTTTTGGACTCTCCAATCAAATGAATTTTCTCAGCAAAAACAGTCTACATGGATTATGAACATATAGTATAGCAACAATGTAAAAACCGATTCATGCTTTTTTGTTTTTCATATTAGTTGGATTATCAGATAAGGCCCCATGGTTGACACTCACTGGCATTACTCCTGAGGCTGTCTACCTACTTACAATAGGCCCCAGTATTCAAGTGAGTAGAGATTGGGGTTTTATTACCGGATTATGATACAGATTGAAAGATTAAGATGAAAAGTTGTCTCATTCCATTGTATTCTTAGTATTCTTTATACCTTTAAGTAGTGAGAGTGAGAGAACAATTAAATGACTGTATATAAGTGGTCACCCTCACCTGTTACCTGTACCCAGGTGTGAGGAACGGAACAATACATTAACAAAGCTATTAACCGATTAACAAAAATGACATGACCCTCTCTCCTTATAAGTATTATCTCCGCTCACCGTTTGTCTTCATGGTGGAACGCTGATTAGCCTTTTCAAATAAATTAGCTTTAATTAGACGTAAAGCCAGGTGGTAAAACACAACTGTTCAGAAAAGTGCTCAAGAGGATCAGAGTATCAAGGTTCTCTAAACCCCTGTCATAACAACATGTCAGACGAAATCACTGATGGTCTGTCTGGAACAATAATGTCATCACCTGTTATAATGGGCCTCCTGCTAGGCAAACAGTGCTATTGTAACTGTAGGCAAGTTATACATAATAATACCATCCTGCTTTCACTTTCAAGGGGCCATGATGCAGAAAAAGTAGATTTTAAGATGATTCGTAGTCCTTAAGGAAACGTACATGTGACTTGTACAACTGTCATATCTCAGATTTGTGCTGTTGATAAATACTGAAATGAGTGATATTTTACAGGAGATCTGCAATAAACTATATGTAGCATATGTCTACACTTACACAGGTGCTTTATTCTGCTATATTTTGTGTGATGTTAAGGGGTTTCATTACCTTTCACATACAAACAAGTTGATGGTAAAGCCTCCTAAATAACAGTCTCATACTGAGTTTACTAGAAAAAAAAAAGCACAGATAGTAAAAATCATATATTTTGACCATGATGTTTTCAATATAAATCATTTTCATATAAAATGAAAGAAATAACATGGACTTCAATGGAAGTTTTAGGGTTCAGTCAAAAATATGCACTCAACGGTCAAACTCCACATGCTATCTTAGACTAAATTAACATTGTGAACATCTTTGCTTATATTTTTACCACATGTATTACTGATTGTAATAACCCACAACAAATCAGCCCTTCACCATGCCAATTTTTGGTGGTTGATATAATTGCCAAGGTCACTTGATAATAGATAGGAAAAATATTGAATCCAAAGTGTAAGTAGGCTGAAAATTAATTGTAAATTTCAGTTCTTCCTTCAGATAGCTGAAATTTTAGTTGTTGATGAAAGTTTTCAGGGATATATTAAGTTCAGTATTCATTTTCATATATAAATGCTCATATGTCTATAAATTTAGCTTTTTGGGATACATCGGGTACCCCTTAAATTTCTTTCTTTCTCTCCCTCTTGTAATATTGATTCTAGACTGGTACAATTTGTAATACCTGTACTGAAGTAATTGAAATTGGTGGAAATGCTCTAAACAAGGCCAGTGAAATGCTCTAAATAAGTCCTAAGGCCTGTTGACTATTACTTTGTAGAATGCATGGAGAAGATTGGACAACAAGCTTTAGGTTCATCAGGGATGTGTTTATTCTGACCAATGTGTGTGTGAACATCTTACCATGCAGGCCCTCATCAGTATGAGGTGTCTGTGAAAATAGTGTGTTATCAAGCAATCACACGGGCTCAGATTTCCATCTCGTGCTCTCCCCTTGCCCCTTGCTGTTTTACCTGATTAGCATTCTGCCTGATTGCTAAAGCTATGACTTCAGCTTGGTCAACATACAGTTCACAGAGTTGAGCCGATCCGTCTTAGAGACTGTGTATACACAAGGATGGCTATTCCTATTATTGCACATGATTCCAGTTTGACCAGAATGGAACACAAATAAATGCTATGCCATTTGAATGCGAACTCAAAGAAATGGGTCCATAGATTTACAATGTGATATGGTGATACTATCTCCCCCTTCAAGACACAGCGAACCTTTAACAGTTTATGGTACTGGTAACACAAATTTTGGCACTGGAACATTACTGGCCTATATCCTTGGTGAAGGGGAAGACATATTTGAACTGACAAGCCAGCATTATCTCTGCAAACATAGTCAGGAGCTGAATTACTTTGATCTCTATGGTCAACTTGTCACATTGCATGTCCAGAATTATGAAGATTTTATGGTATTTCCAGACCACTGGCAATTTGGGAGAACCCAAGTCTTGGCTGATTGCTTGGACTAAAAGGCCAGCCTGTGATAAGCACCCGTCAGATGGGTTGAGCAGACACATACACACCCTGGCTAGTATGGTTCCCCATCTGGTTCACCCCCTCCTGTCTTCCTTGGTCTTTCTACCAGATGAGTTTGATATAAACCAGTATTGTGTTTGTCTTTCCTCACAGTACTATCACTCATCTATTTGTACTAAACTTCCTCTTCCATGCACCACCAGGTGATGGGGAAGTGACCATGTAGATGATGGGGAAGTGATCCCTGTATAGTAGGATTGAGCTGTCTGACAAATCCACACGTCGAGTTCACAGCTTTGAGGGGGGATCCTCCAGGCCCGTTGTTCTCAAACATTGCTGCAGGCCCCATGTTCTCAAACATTGCTGTAGGCCCCATGTTCTCAAACATTGCTCCAGACCCCATGTTCCCAAACACTGCTCCAGGCCCCATGTTCTCAAACATTGCTCCAGACCCCATGTTCCCAAACACTGCTCCAGGCCCCATGTTCTCAAACATTGCTCCAGGCCCCATGTTCTCAAACATTGCCCCAGCCCCATGCTTTCAAACACTGTCACAGGCCCCCTGTTCCTCAACAGTAATGCAGACCCTGTGTTCTCAAACATTGCTCCAGACCCAATGTTCCTCAACATTGCTGCAGGCCTCATGATCTCACACATTGCTCCAGGCTCCCATGTTGTCAAACAATGCTCCTGGCGCCATGTTCTCCAACATTGTTTCGACCCCATGTTCCCAAACATTGCTGCAGGCCTCGTGTTCTAAAACATTACTACAGGCCTCATGATGTCAAACATTACTCCAGATCCCATGTTCTCAAACAATACTCCTGGTCCCATGTTCTCAAACATAGATTCAGGCCCCTTGTTCTCAAACATTGCTCCAAGCTCCCATGTTCCGGAACATTTCTACCAGCCTCATGTTCTAAAACATTACTGCAGGCCTCATGTTCTCAAACATGACTCCAGATCCCATGTTCTCAAACATTGCTGCTGGCTTCATGTTCTTAAACATCACTCCAGATTTCATGTTCTCAAACATTGCTGCAGGCCCCATGTTATCAAACTTCGCTGCAGGCCCCATGTTCTCAAACTTTGCTGCAGGCCCCATGTTCTCAAGCATTGCTGCAGGTCCCATGTTCTCAAACATTGCTGCAGGCCCTGTGTTCTCAAATGTTGCTACGGGCCCCATGTTCTCAAGCATTGCTGCAGGTTCCATTTTCTCAAACATTGCTGCAGGCCCCATGTTCTCAAACGTTGCTGCAGGCCCCATGTTCTTAAGCGTTGCTCCAGGCCCCATGTTCTCAAACATTGCTCCAGGCCCCATGTTCTCAAACATTGTTCCAGGTCCCATGTTCTCAAACATTGTTCCAGACTCCATGTACTCAAACATTATCCCATGTTTCATATTCTCAAACATTGCTTCAGGTCTCATGTTCTCAAACATTGCTGCAGGCCCCACATTCTCAAACATTGCTCCAGATCCCATGTTCTCAAACATTGCTCCAAGCCCATGTTCTCAAACATTGCTCCAAGCCCATGTTCTCAAACATTGCTCCAGGTCGCATGTTCTCAAACATTGCTCCAGACCCCATGTTCCATGCTCTTAAAAACCTGTTTCCTAAATTTGAGCAGTCCTCTCTGTGGTCAATGCCAGAACTGTAGGCCCTATTTCCTATGCTACAGAATAGAAACTCAATTTGAGAAGTGGGGGTTTGGAACATGGACAGAATTCGGTTATTATGATTCTTATTTGTTGGTACCAAGAGTACCAATGATCCTTCTTTTGTGGTCTGTTAGAAAATAAGATGCTGTACATTTCAGTAAGGGGCCCTTGTCAGTTTTGGTGCATTGAGGCCCTAGATGACTGACCAACTTTTATAGTTGAGAACTGGAGGCATGGAGGATGTACTTGTACCTCTGCATCCCATCATCAGCTGAGGCTCCAACTCCAAGTGTGAAAGCCAGTGACCCCTGGTCTCAAGTCCTGACCCCCTATCTACCAGCAGCTAGTTTACATCACACTATGTTTGTTGTACTTCCTGTGAGCATCATGGTCACTGACTGGGGGCTCTGTGAATGGGGATTTATTGCTAACTCCTCCTTGAATGTTTCATCTTTAATTGTATAGCTGCCTCAAACCAGATTGCACATCCTTCATAGGATCAGTCCTGTCATTAGACAAGAGTACTATCATACAACTTTATCTACAATGCCACTGGTTTAAATCAGAGACTTTTGTCATTTGTACACAAGCAGGACTTGGAGATGAGGGCTGCTGTGGGCAAAACTTTTCTTGTGGCATTAAACATTTTCCAACATTTTACCAGAGGGAGATGCATCCTTTTAGGAAGCGGGTAGTTTTGTGAGAACTCCAGGCATCCATGGACATAGGATTATGTGAGCATGACCAGCTGTCTCACAGAGATGTCAAACTCACACAGCAGCATTGCTTCCTGTTGTCTCTTCCTATCCAACCCCCCAAATCTTCAAGCCTATTCTTGGTGTTGTAATTCATCATGGTACTATTACATGAGTAAAGAAATCTACATGTACAACTAACATCTTATGCAGGGATCAAGCAAACATCCCCCCCCCCCCACCCACTCCCCGCCAAACCTCCGGGATTTAGGTAAAAACTTCAAAGCAAGTACATTTTCTCCACTGATGAGAGTGAACTGATCTATGAATCAGACTTGCCCAAGTACACAGCTGAAAACATGTGGAGGCTCCACATAAGCTTGTTGTTAATCCATGCATCCCAACTCTCTATGATGCCCGAGGTGTTTTTTTGGGGGGGGGGGTTCTTGACTTCAGTCTCCTGCAGTACTACTTGTAACTTGTTCAGTTCAACGCCTGCCTCTTGGTAAATTATGCATTATTAGTGCTTTTCATTGACATTTTCTGGTTCTACACCATGGTGTTAGCCGGAGACACGTCCACCTGTCCACTGGACAGGCAATTTTCAGATTTGGACAGGTCAAAACTGGAAATAACATGAGAAGGATAGGGAAAAGCGAAGTAGCCTGTCCAAATCTAGCAAAATGTGATATTCGGGCAGGCAGATTTTATATCCTGGATTACACCCTGTCCTTCACTTTATAATTCTTGCATCATGTATGATTTGTGATTGTACAGTATATGGATGTAATGATGGAATGTGTACTAAGGAAGATCTTGGGTAACTCAAAATGGTTTCAATACATGTATCTGACTGACAGTGATTATGATACCAGATCAGTGATAAACACTCAGCATCTGTTCTCTGATAATATTCCAGTTTGAATTGTTAAAGTGTGACCAGCATCCTCAGCAGTGCTGACAGACCATCACTGGTCAAAGGAGTGACCCTGACATGCGCCCAGTAGGGAGTAGTATCAGAAGTCTGTGATAATTGGCCAATAATTGATGTCAGAGTTGAAGTTTCAGCTGTCCCCTGTGTACTTGTAGTATATCTGTGGCTTCTTACATGTATCTCCCCATGATATCCCATCCTTACTGAGATTTCCTTCTAACATTACCCAGCTTCTGTTCACACTTACCATTTGCCATGGGAAGTAAAAGTCAGAATCTTAATCCAATAATTAGTTTTTAACAACATTTTCATCACCAAATGTTATCTTTTATCCAAATTATGTTTCTGATTACAGTCTTGCTACATTTAATTTTATTATCTCCCAAATACAAATAAAACTACCAGTAGGCCTACCCAGAAATTTATGAAATTGTCAAATATCCTTGGGTTTAGAGCACAGGGGTTGTTCTCTCTTGATATCAACATAGTTTTACTATCCAACAGCTTGTCTTTCCTGCAGCAGTGGTGTTAACATTTCAAGAATAGATAGCACCCTGCTGTTTGATATCAAGTTGAAGCCCACTTCACATCTGTTTCTAACAGTACTTTCCTTGACACTTATCTATCACTGATAAACACCTCTGCCTTTCTGAATGTCTGATCTAAAATCTTGATATACCTTTTCTTCTGAGAAACCTCCTGAGATTTTGTTGATTGAACTTCATATAAATGCATCTACTTGATTTATTTGTGTTATGTAAAGGCTAGAACAAGGGAATTAACTCTGGGGCTTCAGAGAGAACTAAATAATCTCCCCTAGTTTTATACCCATTTGAAGGCTAGACAGTGGATTGGGTTAAGGATGAGTGAGTTAGGGTTTAACGTCACGTTCAGCGCTATTTCAGCCATATAGCGATGATATCTAACTACAAATGAAGTGTTGGGAATTCAATGTTCTCCTGTTTCCAGGTTTGAATAAAACATAAGATAGTAGTTGTGTATGCTTGTTGCCTAGAACATGCTATCTGGAATAAAAATATACTTTATAATTTAGATGTATATGTATTCCCAAAATATTTTTATGAGTGTTGTTGAACATGTACATTATGAGAGTTAGATATACATGTACCTTTCATATTGACCAGGAAATATTTTGATAGAAGGGAGGAAAATAGAATAGCTCACCTACCTCAAACTTGTAAATAGAGCCGATTAATAGTCAATGCGCAAATCTGAAATGTAAACCAAGAGTATTTCACAATAACAGGTTGTGTAATGAAACTAGGAATTAATTACTTTAATATGCAATACATGATTTAAAGTAATTATCATGAATATTTTAACTTTTTCCTCACCTGATCACCAAATTTGCATCCTATTGAATAAATGTGGAATTAGAGTTTAATATATTGGTGATAAAATCACAACATCTTGTTAACAGCGACGTAGTAAGGCCTACACCTACAGTGCATGTAAAAAATTACTCCAGGAGCTCTTGTGCCTTTGAGGTTCTGAATTTGAGAACTGAATTTATTTCCCATAAACATGCGATGATTAAGCAGTCTAGCTGAACTGAGTGTGTATAATTTCTCTTCTATCTGTCTAAATCTTATTGATATGAATAAATTCATAGTCTGCAATCTTCAACCATTCAGTAGTGATATAGGTGTAATTAACCTATCTTCGTGAAATAGGTGAATCATACTTATCCTGACCTGAATGAAAATCAATATTTTGTTTCAATGTATTTTGTGATATTAATTGATCCCAGGATCTCCTACTCCTGGCATGTGATGGTACCACTCGAATGACATCATACATGTAATATTTATAGCATACACATGTATGCCAATTTTGCCAATTGAGAATTTTTTTATTTCTTAAAGAGAAATTATATGTTCCCAAGACACCTTGATGTAAGTTTTGGCATTCTTCTGTCGTTGATTTCTCAGAATGAGAAACATCCTTAAGACAAACTTGAAAACCCAAGTGATCTTGCCTGTGATTTCAATTGCTCAGTCTGATTTCATCACTCTAGCCCTGCCACATTACACTAATAGTCTGGTTTCTTCCTTCACACACATTCATGCTCTCACGTTGGGATAAGATATTGTAGAGTTCCCAGTATATATTTTGTGTTGTCAAATATTGCATATTTGCTATTCAGGGTAAACATATAAATAGTATGCTCAGCCAAGCAGAGTGATTTACCTGTTCTGTTCTGGATACGACTGAGAACTACTACCATCGTACAGAGAAAATTGTATACAGGTGAAAATACTGTGCACATAGATCTTTGATTGGTGAGGGAAGTTATGTGTAGAACTTTTGTGTGAAGTTCAGTTCAACAGATCTGTATGGACGACTATTGACAAACTTCCATATTAACTTCCTTATTATCCACTCTGTAATTCCTCTTCATCGTAAAATGTATGGTATATAAACATACTGTACTTAGACAAAATAAAATGGTTCTCTCCTTATAAAATTTTCCTTTCAGAACTTCTGGAGTTTATTTAAGATAATCAACTAATGGTTATTTCATCTTTACAGATAAACAAACCACACACATTTTGCAGCTTGCCTTGAAACTTAATACAGGAGTTACATTTATCCAACATGGCTCCACTAGATTTGTCTTGGTACTCCTAAAATGGCTCTGTCCTAATGATATCAGTCTCTGAAGTTCCTCCTGCATTCCATATTTGTTTATTGATATATACAGTGTTTAAGTGCTGGCAGTGTTTGTATCTCTATTCCAGCCCCTGAAAGCCTGAGGGTACTTGACCTTTAATAGGTCCCATGTCAAGTACTCCCCTGCTACTCCCCATCACTAGACCAGGTCTGCTGGTCTTTCTGTCTGATTGTTACTATTTGCTTCTTGAGTGGTAGATTATATCAGGGACCTAATATTGTTATAATATTTAAGTCTTTTTTTTTTTCACATGTAGATGAAAATGTTTCCATATCTTGTTTACAGATTGTATTTGTTGAACAACATTATTTCTGATGTGATATCCTTCAATCCAAACCTCTGCCCAAATATTAGTTTGTCTATCTAGCATGGGTTCTTCCATGACAATATTTGTTAATCCCGAAGTTCATGAACACCCATACTCACAGCCTCATTGAACACACATTTTAAGACAGAGGCACACCAGATTTCAATACCATGAATCTGATGCAATGTTTTCTCCCAGAGTTATACCTCTTTATCATTGGAAATACTTAATAGCACTATTCCAGGTGTATAATCCCCACTGTCATAGAAAAGAGTGCTAAAAATTTCATGATAGTCTTAGTTGAAGTTCATAAATTGGTGTACTAATTTATGTGTAAATGACAATTACCCTAATGATTCTAGCCCATTCACTATCTTCATTTCAGTACATTAATTATTTAATTAATTCAGATCATAAAATATTATTTGACTTGAACAGGTATATTCTCACTGTGTCTTAGCATCTATGCTCACTGCTGGTTATGTTTTGATGGTCTTACGAGATCAAGAATTGTGGTATGCAAATCAGCTAGTGACATTGGGTGGGGGAAGTGTTACTAAGTAACAGACAGTCCCACACAATATCACAATGTGAACACAAAAAGTGGATTTATAGCTGCATTTTGCGAGAAAATGAAGCAGCCTTATTTCTCTAACAATATTTAAATACGAAGCTGCGCATCTGGAAACCCCTCGGCTCTGGGCGCCAGCCATTCATAATGTATTCAATTTAAAACAAGACTTCAGGAACACCAAGCAGTCAAGTAACAAATATACAGATTATGAAAAATTTTGCCATTAGAAATGGCCTCAAACGTTTCCGTCCAATCAGAGAAACCGGTATTCATTACATAAGTCTGTTGATGCATCGACGATGTATACCAAATTTTACATCGAACATTTGAAAATTATCTGAGATAGAGATCCCTAATGATTTCGCATAAATTAAAGATGGCCGCCCATCCTTCCCACCACTCAGAGAAACTGATGTGGTTATTCATTGCAAGTCACTTGATACATAGATTCTGTATACCAAGTTTCATATAGAACACTGAAATGGTACCAAAGATAAACATCATTAAAGATTTTGCATAAATTAAAGATGGTCACCAAGGTTTCCGCCCAAGCAGAAAAACCAGAACTGTCTATTGATACATCGATGATGTATACAAAATTTTACATTGAGCACTTGAACCGTATCAGAGATATAGATCATTAATGATTTCGCATAAATTAAAGATGGCCGCCCATCCTTCCCGCCACTCAGAGGAACCGATGTGGTTATTCATTGGAAGTCTCTTGATACATCGATGCTGGATACCAAGTTTCATATAGAACACTGAAATGGTATCAAAGATATATATCATTGAAGATTTTGCATAAATTAAAGATGGCCGCCAAGGTTTCGCCCAATCAGAAATGCCAGAACTGTCATTTATCGTAAGTCTATTGATGCTTCGATGATATATACCAAATTTTACATCGAGCACTCGAACAGTATCAGAGATAGAGATCATTAATGATTTTGAATAAATTAAAGATGGCCGCCCATCCTTCCCGCCACTCAGAGGAACTGATGTGGCTATACATTGCAGATCTCTTGATACATCGATGTTGTATACCAAGTTTCGTATAGAACACTTGAATGGTATCAGAGATATATATCATTGAAGATTTTGCATAAATTACAGATGGCCGCCAAGGTTTTCACCGAATCAGGGAAACTGGTTTGGTCATTCCTTTGAAGTTTCTTGATGCATCGATGATCTATACCAAGTTTCACACTGAACAGAGAAATGGTACCTAAGATACACAAGATTAATGATTTCGCATAACTTAAATATGGCCGCCAAAGTTTCCAACCAATCAGGTCCAGATTCAATAGGGTTCTGGGTCATGAGCATATGGATGTGCAGTGCAAGTTTGGGTTGCCTAGGGTAAGTCGTTCTAAAGATATCTTGGTAACAAGAAAGCTGTGATGGTTTCGCATAAATTAAAGATGGCCGCCAAAGTTTCTAACCAATCAGGTCCAGATTCAATAGGGTTCTGGGTCACAAGCATACGGATGTGCACTGCAAGTTTGGTGTGCCTAGGGTAAGTCGTTCTGAAGATATCTTGGTAACGAGAAAGGTGTGACGGACAGACGTCCAGACGGACAGACGGACGGACGGACGGACAGACGGACAGACGTACATGACGACGACAATACCCTTCGGCCAAATTTTGGCCGAGGGGTCAAAATCAATAAACACCTTTTCAGACTCTCCCAGAGTTATGCCCCTTCATCATCAAAACTAATATATCGTAAGTAATACATGTACATAATGCATGCAACTGGTCAGAGTTTCTCTGTATTGTTAATAGCCCTGACAAATAGATTAATGTAGCGAGAGAGATCTGAAACTTCATGTAGGTATCATGAAGGATGTTCTGGTTGTAAATAAATAACTATTTTATATTGATTTTGAGGATAGGGGGCATTACTCTGGGAAATATAATCAAAATGGATAACAAACTTGACAGCACACTACAAATTACTAAGCATAAACTAAAAACATTCCAATATACACCAATTATTAAGGGAGCTACAGCCTGGACCAAAAAGTACTACAGTAACATATGTTGATGTTGACAATAATGGCCAATAACTCTGGGGAAACTAATTGAAACAGGCAAACGAACAGACTGTGCACATCTGCAGGGTACTATGCATATTCCAAGCAAGTTTTGAAGTTGTTGAACAAATAAGGTTCGGACAAGCATATATTGATATTGAATATCAAGGGCCATAACTTTGGGAATATCATTGAAACTGGTAAAACCCGACAGTGCACATCTGAAAGGTACTAAGCATCTTCCTTGTAAGTTTCAAAGTTTTCCATCAAATAGTAGCTGAGATTTTATCTGGACAATTATATGTTAAAATTGATGCTCAAGCATCGGAACAGGTAAAAGAACCTGACAGTACACATCTGCAATGTACTACCATTTTCCATATATGTTTCTAAGTTTCCCATCCAATAGTATCAGAAATATCATTGGGACTAGCATATATTTAAATTTATGATAAGGGACCATAACTCCAGGAAAAAATCATTGAAACGATAAAAAAAAAACAATTTACAAAGCATCTTCCTTGTAAATTTCGAAGTTGTCGATCACATAGTAGCCGAGATGTCTTCCAGACAAATTTGGTCATTGTAGGGTACGACAGACAGAAGGACAGATAGGAGAATGGCAATGGTCTGGTCCAACGTGTCAAAGGAGTATTGTCTTAGGCAGTGCCAACTGGTAGTAATTATTGAAATATTAGTTTGAATGGTGTATTTCCTGATCGATGTTCTTATATATGGGCATATTTTGAAGTCTTTGTGCTCTTGTATATTTTAAGAAATTGTCAACTCCCTATCTAAACCTTGATAGCATGATTAAATAAAACAACTTCACATTCATAGACCAATGAAATATCTTTATACTTAATCACTTGGAGACGACTGGGTAAGATTTTTGGCCGGCTGTATTGAGTTTTGCTTTTTTTTCTATTTTTGGACTGAGAAGTTTCGTTTGGTAGGGTCGGAGCATCTGTGTGCAGCATTCATAAAAAGTCACCCATGGGGTTTCGGGGTGTAAAAAGGAATTGAACATTACCCGTGGCGTTCCTGGGTGTGGAAAGGAATGGGACCCAGTCCCAAACGTCATGATATGACTGAAATATAGTTGAAAGCGATGTTAAATCCTATTCACTCGAATTCAGAAAATATTATTCAGTGGAATCTATGGCCCTCCTTTCCTTTCGTACAAAGAAGATATCTGTATTTATAGGTCTTACACATTTACATTTCCATCTCCTGATTGATCAACATGATTTTACCTATCACTAAATTAACCCTTAAAAAAGTGTTTGTTTTTTTTGTACATCAAGGTTCTCTAGCGCTGTTTTATATAGCTTGAGCTGTGATTAGTACCCCCTCAGAAAACTGTTACCTTGGGGGTATTGTTGGTATTGTCAGCCTTATGTATGTCCATACATGTAACTTTCTCATTACCCTCATATATCAACAATGACTGCCAAGCCGGTGCACAAAACTTGCATCACACAGCAGAAGGATGTCAATTTTGAAGTCTTTGAGATTGACACATTTTTGGGAATCAATGTGTCAAAGTTGGTGCATTTCTCCTCAAAGGCTTGTATCTCATATCCCTTTATGAAGATGATCAGGCTTAGGCTTTAATTAAGATGCTTATTCAACAACAACAACCTTACATTACATGTATTTGCAGAATGTCCTCTGCTCAAAGTACACTCATCCCTCAGCATAATGTAAAGTCGAGGGACAAACTATGGGCACTATACATACTACACCAGGCTTACTAAATTTACATGGTATACACCTGGTCTGTGACCTTGACTCATTTTCACAAGGCTATTGGGTTAAACTTAAAGTATACTTGTTCCTCATTATAATGCTGAATTTTTAAGATCAAATACAAAATGGATTATATGCGATTCATACTACATGTATAGCCAGTCCATCTGTCAGCACATCACTGATGTATTTACTGAAAGTCAGTGGAGCATCAAATACTACCTACGGTAATTCCCCTAATAATTCAATCACAGGAAGTTCACTCTTCGTATTCTTTAAATATTGTCAAATTTTACTGTTCATGGTGTATGACGTCTATCAGTTGGGATGAGCAGACATACTCATTGGTGTGACAGTAGTGTATATATTCCCACAGTTATAGCTCTAGTTATTAGGCTTCAATTATTCAATCGGGTTAATTAGCAATGAACCACATGTACTGATATTGAGGCGATATTAACTGAGAACTGTGAGAACATGCGGGCCCAGGTTGAACAGTTCATGCTCTACATGTTCTCAAACCAGTTGAATGAAGCCCCTAAATTAAGACTTCTGTCTTCTATATATCCAGTTGCTTCTTTTAATAATATAATGTACATGCACAGCAGCCCCCACAATTAGGATCGCTGTTGCGGCTAATTCCTGTGGCATTGAAATATTCGTCATTCAACACAATGTTAAAAATTGTGTAGGGAAAGTTACACTTACTACGGCATTGGCCTCAGCATTGCTGATTGCTGTGGGTAATTGAGGGGACTGGGGACCCAGTCTGGCCTGTTATTGTAATTTGAAACAAATCCTAATGTTCCTTTATTAGGGAGCTTCTTGAAATTGGGGCATGCTAGGAACTGGCATAAGGCATTCCAAACAGTGGCATGGTGTGCGGAGTTGGAACTCCATGGAATCCTTTTTGGAACTCGGCAGACAAAGGAGGCTTAGGCCATACCATGCAATGGCATGGAGCAACTTGGCAATTGGAACTCCTCTCCATCCAGATTAGAACACCAAACTGGGCATGGTGTATCCCATTTATATAACCGGCATATGCCATTCCTATCAAAGAACTCATGCCCTAATTTCAAGAAGCTCTCTACTCCCCGTCTCCCCTGGTCCCACACACACAATCTAACTTCAGGGTGTGTGGAGTTAGTCACAGTCAGGATACATGTAGGGACAACCTGCAGTCTAGGTTGGAGGTGTGATGGTTCCAAGGAATGAGTGTGAGGGTTTCAAGGTTTGGGATGCTTGGATGTCAAGATTTGGGGTGGGAGGGCTTCAAGGTTAAGGATTCAAATCTTCAAGATTTAGAATTTGTGTGTAATAGGGTATAGAGGTTGCTGTGTTCGTGATTTGAGAATTTTGTGGTTTGGGGTGTGGGGTTTCAAGGTTAGTGGCTTCAATTTTTGGAGTGTAGAACTTTCATTGCTCGAAATTTTAGGGTCTGCGGGTTACAGTGTTTGAGATGTGAGGGTTGCATAGGTTGGACTGAGGAAGTTTCAATGTTGATTTTTAGGGTGTCAAGCTAGGGAATGTGAGGGTTTCTTATCAGTGTTGTATTGATGAGTGAAATGTTTCAGATTTCTTTATTCCTTTTAAAACGTTGACTGCCCCCTGAGAGTGTAGCTGTAGCGATTGTATTATTGTAGTGGTTTTACTTCTCTCCATTGACAAATTCTCTTTTACTATCAAGTTTTTGTGGAAAACCCAAGCTATGAGATCATCCGTAGCATTCACAAAATGCAAGCATTGTGTTTGTCATTTATCACCAACATCAGCATATCCAGTTTAGGGCATGGTAAAAGTCACTTAAAGAAGAGTCGTCGTGGCTGAATCTGATACACCAGCCACTACAGCTAAAGCAAATGGAGTTTGCCTCAGCCATTTTTAACATGGGTTTGAATGAGGGATAATGTAATTTTACAACATTTTCTGCCAAGGCAGATTTCTGAATTGCGAGGGCTGCATACGTTTACTGAGTTTATTCGGAGTATGCAGTCGCTGATGTTTGTCAAATCTGCAAGAGCTCTTGATCGCTGTCCTGGATATTTGATCACTCTCCTCGCTGTCACTCTCCATTGCATTTCTGGGAGAGCGATCAAAAGCTCTGAAGGAGAGTGATATTTACCACTCTCCTAACTAAAACCTAGAGACTGGGTATGGTTACTTCTCCATTAGTATGGCCTCATTCGAAGGCAAAACTTCAAATGTGAAATATTCTTCAGATTAATGTGAAATGATTCTTCACATGTAATACATGTGGTTTCTCAATCTAGGTAAACCAAGATGGTAAATTAGGGGAATACCATCTAGACGTGATGCTATGAAAGAATTTGTGCAAATATTGCCGATATTCTGTGACATAAGCCAATCACGACAATTTCTGCCTTTTCACTTTGACAATGATTGATGTTTAGTTCACGGATATTAACACTTCCTCATGGCATGATCTTTTGACATATTCTACCGCCTAACTAAACAAAAACTTTTCGGCAGGAGTAAACTCTTTGATGTTTACGTTTACCATGTACACTGTTTCAAAGTGATGCCCTAATTGGATATTGATTCCCGATAATGTTTACTATATTGGTTCACGTGCTACCATGTTTATTTACTGTGGGTGTGATTTTGAAATTGTTTCACCAAGCTAGCCACCTGATTGGCTAACAAATGTAGTTGGTAGTTCCTCTGAAAATAGTTCAAATCTGCTCTGAATGTACTGAATACTCACTACTTGACCTACATGTACTTGTATGAATTCAGTAATATAGAAAATTAATGTTTGATGTACAGTGTGAAGAATCCTAATGCCTGAGTGACACTTAGTGACACTTAACCTTGCAGCGTTGTATGGGAAATTCTAATAAAAATGCTAATACACTGCAGCTTTAACATATTGGCCTATTGTAACTAATAATGTTCAGGCATCTTTTGCTGTGGTTTAATTTGTGAACAGGTTAAGAACAGAACTATTATCTTTAATAATGTTTACATGCGGGGGCTATTTAAAGAATCTGCACGCTGTTGAATTGTCATGGTGATTTGTACATAATTTATGTTAATTGAAGTGTGATAAAATATTAGCCCATGAATCATCGCATGTTTTGATGGACGTCCGGGGATAAACAGTGATGAACAGTGGAGTGGTGTGTTACCTGTATCATGTCTCCCGGTCTCCCCTCCCTCGCGCTTCCTCTAGAACAGGTGTCACAGCCGCTATTGCCAACACCCCTGGTCACAGACCAAATATGATGCATCCTAATCGTACAATGGTTATTGTCTTCATCTCCAAATACTTGACAGCCCAAGACAAATTTGTCCACAAATATGTCTGGATGGAGTATCTAAGCTATGAATTATAAATGACCTACCGGAGCCCTGTCAACACCTCATGGGAACCAGGTTTGGACATCCAGGGGACACATGACCCTGGGTAAATACACCTCCATTTGGTCATCAAATACACATTGTTATTCCAGTAAAATGAAGTTCATGTGTATTATCCCACATGGCTGTAACTCCGGGCCAGTAATTGTACATCCTAAATCCTCTTGTATCTGACAGAACAGTCCAACTCAAGTACTACTATGAAGACTACCGGCATTGCCACATGTACTTATTATCAACAAATGATAGCACATATCCAGTTAAGTGTCACACAGGCACAGATGTTCTATGGAAGCTACGGCAATGCTATGTTCCCACAGTCATTTTTAATTATCATTCTACAATCAGTTAAATTTATGTATAATTGGATGGATCGGGCCTCAAGCATGCAGTGAGTCTAATTATTTCGTAACTCCTGTCGCATATGAATTGGCAGGTTTTCATTTTTTTTTGTCTTTCGTCCCCACATACCACACCAGCTCGAGTTTATATCTCACTTCTTTTTTTCGCATGATAGATGTATAATTACACAGTATCTTTGTTACTTTTGCTCTCCACCTGATGAACAGTTTTACAATGACTTGTGCTGTGGAGTAACACTCAAAAGTCAGAAGACTAGTCCGTTATGCCAACTACTACATTCATGAGACCAGGTAAAAAATAGTTCAAGCATGAAATAAATACCCAGGGGTCCATATTGCCTTGTAGGTAGAATGAAGTAAATATTTAGTTTAGATGTCATTTGTCACATTACAATTCCCCAGCAGCTGGCCAAATCGGACAATTTCATAAAGCCTAATATATGTGACGTTGCTGCTTGGAGGACAATTATAGGGTCTGTTGACTTTCATCATGGTAAGTTGTTTTGAATTCAGGCATTCAAAGAAATACTCAACTGTTTGGGATATAATTAAGACATGAGCTCTCTGACATTCTCAGTTCCTAATCTCATAAACACGGCAATACAAACGTTGCCTGACAGTTATCAGGCTAAAAAAAAGTATAATTGAAAGGAGAGAGAGTACAAATTTACATACTTAATTGAGATTTGCTGCTTACCTTTCCTGAATCATATTATTACAGTGTAAAATTATCCAGAGGTTATTGTTATCTAATGGGTCATCAATCCTTTCACTGATCATTCTCTGTTTAAATATGTACAGTTAGCTTATAGATCGGTGAAAGGGTTAAAACAGTAATCGGAGCTGTGGGCAGGCTTGCCATTCCATGGGAAGGGAAGGAGTTTTAAGAAATGTATTCAAGTGTGTTTTGAGAGGGGGATGTCTTTAAGTGTGTTTTAGGGAGGGGGAGTTGTTAAAGGGTGTTTTGAGGAAGGTGTCTTGGAGAGGGAAGGGGTGTTAGTGTGTTTAGGGAGGAAGAGGTATTAAAGTGTGTTTTGGGGATGGGAAGTGTTTAAGTGTGTTTTGGAAGAGGTTTGAAAGTGTGTTTTGGGGAAGGATATGTTTTATAGTGTGTTCTGGGGAAGGGAGGTGTTAAAGTATGTGCTGTAGAGGAGAAGTGTTAATATGTTTTGAGAGAGAGGGGGCTGTTGAAGTGTTTTTAGAGAGAGAGAGACAGAGAGGATGTTAAAGGGTGTTTTTGGGTGGATGGGGTTTAAAGTGTGGTTTTGGGAGTTGTTAAAGTGTGTCCGGGGGAGGAAGTGGGTTTTGGGGACGGGAAGGTGTTGAAGTGGGTTTTTTGCGCAGGACTCTGTATGTTTATGTGTATTTTACAAAGGGGGAGATGTTAAATTGTGCTTCAGGGAAGGTATATCTCCAATGTGCCCTGCCTAGATGTGGGTGTTAGTGTGTCTACATGTAGGGGAGGTGGTAGGCCTATAGAAGTCTGTTCCATGAGAGGGTTTAAAGTAAGTGTGTTTTGGAGATGGAGATGCATGAAACAAAATTTGGGGAAGAGTTGAAGTGTGTTTGACATGTTCAATGGATTTGGGGAAAGGGGAAGTGGTAAACTGAGTTTCTGGAATTGATGAAGTGTGTTCTGGGATGACACAGGAATCGGAATCTGTAACACATCCCATTAAAATTGTGATCGACTGTCATTTGGTATTCAACTACTTTCGGTAGTATCAGTATGATCCAGCAATTAGAATTATTTTGAGTCATTTATTGTCCTCCGCCACGAAGTGGTGGGAGGACTTGGAAATGCTAGCCGTCCATCCGTCCTTCCGTCCGTCCGTCTGTCCCACATCTTGTGAAGGTGATATCTTGAGAACAATTCGACCAATCGACTTCAAACTTGAGAAGGTGCTTCACATCAGTTAGATGGCCATTGGTATTGATTTTCACTGAGGTACGTAATCCAAGATGGCCGCCATCGACCATATTGGATTCTGTCCGTCCCACATCTTGTGAACGCGATATCTCAAGAACAATTCGACCAATCGACTTGAGAAGGTGCTTCACATCAGTTAGACGGCCATTGGTATTGATTTTCACTGAAGTACGTAATCCAAGATGGCCGCCATCGACCATATTGGATTCTGTTCGTCCCACATCTTGTGAACGCGATATCTCAAGAAAAATTCCATCAATCAACTTCAAGCTTGGGAAGGTTCTTCACATCAGTCAGACGGCCATTTGTATTGATTTTCACTGAGGTACGTAATCCAAGATGGCTGCCATTGACCATATTGGATTCCATCCGTCCCAGATCTTGTGAACGCGATATCTCGAGAACAATTCAACCAATCGACTTCAAACTTGGGAAGGTTCTTCACATCAGTTAGACGGCCATTGGTATTGATTTTCACTGAGGTACGTAATCCAAGATGACTGCCATTGGCCATATTGGATTCTGTCCATCCCACATCTTGTGAACGCGATATCTCGAGAACAGTTCGACCAATCGACTTCAAACTTGAGAATGTCCTTCACATCAATTAGACGGCCATTGGTATTGATTTTCACTGAGGTACATAATCCAAGATGGCTGCCATTGACGATATTGGATTCCATCTGTCTCGGACCTTGTGAACGTGATATCGCGACAACAATTTGACCAATCAACTTCAAACTCGAGACGGTGCTTCACATCAGTTAGACAGCGATTGGTATTGATTTTCATTGAGGTAGTATGTAATCCAAAATGGCTGCCATTGACCATCTTGGATTTCACTCACCCATATTGTAACCCATCTTTGTTGTGAACGCGATATGTTGATCTATTCCACTCATCGATTTATAAACCTCACCATCCACAAATCCATATACAACTACAGACTTACATTCCAGTGTTACACTACCCATTACTGCTTCCCAAACCTCCTCAAATTGTCTCAACAATTCCAGATGAACGTCTCTTTCCACATACACATATCAACTTTCCAAGTTATATTTAAGGAGATATTGGAAGCGTATATGCTGTATGCTCTCAAACAGGCTACTTGGCGGAGGACCTGCTAGCTACTCAGCTTGTTGTTATTAAATATATAGCTGTGTTGAGTGTCTGTGGGACAGGTAGTCTGTAATTTTTTCCCTGTGAAATGTTCTGCTCAAACAAGTTAGTGTAATTTTGTAGTGATGTCTCTGTTCAGTGTGTTACATAATCGGAGGGTATCTCGCCTGTTCACTGCTTGCATAAATCCTTCCCATTATCTCAACAATAGCAATAAAGCTGTGTTTACTGCTGGTGCATCGAATTACAGGCTGGCCAGCCAGGGGCGAGCATGTGCATGGCTGACCTGATATATTCAGCCAGCATAGAAAGTCTGCACACAAAAAATACAGTCGGAGCGTGGGAAAGTCAGCACATCTAGTAAGGTATCTCGGTCACATGATTCTAATGCTCTAGCATGATTGGTCATTCTGCACTAACCACAACGTTAGTTTTTATGACAATACTGCCTGTAAGTAAGTAATTGTTAGCTATCAGAGCTCGGTTCAACTGGCTGTGTCCAGCGATACACGTGTTCTATCCAGGAGGAAGGGAAAGGATGCTCTTATTATGGAGATAACATTGGGGGGAAAATATCACATTTCACATGGACTTGCATGTTCAATTATGAATTCATGCCGATTATAACCTTGTAACCTTATGTGTAACTATACTTGCTCTGGGAAAAGTTTTGAAGTCCCTCATTCTATACATGAGGACATATGGCCCTGGGCCAGTGTTGTGGTTATTTGTAATTTATCTGGGCGGGAGTAATTAATCTGGTGTGATTAAGAATAGATTCACATCGTGTACATGTGTACTGGACCAATGTATTTCTACATGTGGATGTAGTTCAATTCATTTTATGTTAAGGGAACACAGCTGAATTACTGCTCTACTCTTCTGAAACCTTACAGAAGCTCGAGTACTGTAGCAAGAGCCAAAATTGGCTTCAATATATGCCCGCACAAGACAGCCTCCTTATGTATCCTCTAAAACAAAACAAAAATCAATTTTCAATGATTTCCTGATTTCGGGGTCACAGGTGACCTTGACTTTTGATATTGACCTAAATTTTGATGACACATCGCCTCACCTTAACCCTTTCACCGATTAAACCCGGTGTACGGGGATAACGAGAGTGCCACCCGTACGACCATCCCCGGTTGATCGGGTTAGCTTTAAACCTGTTGGCCATCACGATGGGTACAGCATTTTTATATTTTTGCATTCGTTTTAACGGAAACCTATCAAACACTGTATACTTCTGGAAAGTCAAAACCTTGATCAATTTGATTCTCGAAATTGTTTGTTTGTTCCGCAAAAGAAATAAAGCAAAATTAGATGTTGAACGAAAAAAATCGGAGCGAAAAATGCGTTTTTTCCACATACCGTGTGACGGGCCTCTCGGCAGCAAGCCGCAGAAATGAAAAAAATCATCGAAAACCTCATCCTAACTCCTGTATTTTTGATGTTACACGACTGGTAAAGCGTGGTGAATATTCCCCAGACGATTAAAACTGCCAACGACAACCGGCAAAGTTTATTTCCATATTTTTACGAGTCTTGATCCACAAAGTTTGACAACCAACTTTCTATTTCGCCCAAGATGGTTGCCGCTTCGGACGACGAGCCAATCGGTATGCGTAATTTCGCCCACGTGACCTCCATCCGCCAACAGATAAGAAGCGCGTAGACAGTGGCTGGAAAAATGGAATTACATCATTTTCAATCCAATCGTATCCTCCGTTTTATTTTTGCCATCCGTCCCAGGTCATGTCATGTACAGAAAGGGGAAAGCCCACGCTTTCGAATGAGAGGTCAAACATTGCAAATGGCCGAGTACAACTCGAGATAAACACTGTCAAATGCGATCGAAAAAAGACGATTTCTCCGTTGAATTTTGACGTTTTCAAGTCGAGAAAGCCGGGGAAAGCGCATTCTCGTGAAGTAAAACCTAATTTTGTATGCTATTTGATTTATTTTGCTATAAAACTGGAGCAAATAACACCGGAGTGTTCATTGTGGAGACGGGGTCCCTATGTTTTTCTACAAATCTCAGACGCAAACACGTTTTCTAACATTCCAAAGACAACATAAACAAATTTTAACAGTTCTCAGGGAATTGATCGTCAGCAGGTCACTTTTGTCAGGGGAAATAATCGGTGAAAGGGTTAAAATCTATGGACACAAAGAAATCACGATTTTGAACTCTTTCCTGATTTTGGGGTCAAAATTTTGGTATGTGACACATCGTCTCCCCCTAATGTATTGTATCTACTACCCCCCCAAAAGCAAAAGAAGATTTTTAGTGATTTCCTGATTTTGGGGCCCCAGTGACCTTGACCTTTGACCTGGACCTAAATTTTGGTTCATGACACACATCTCTCATTAATGTATCTAAGACCACAAAAAAATCTCGAATTTTAACAGTTTTCTGATTTTCGGGTCACAGTGACCTTGACCTAAATTTTGGTACATGATACATCATCTCCCCCTAATTTATCTACTGACACCGACAAAGGTGATTTTTAATGATCTCCTGATTTTGGGGTCATACTGACCTTGACCTATATTTTGGTACATGATGCATCCTTTATCTATGGACAGAAAAAATGGCATTTAACAATTTCCTGATTTTGGGGTCACAGTGACGTTGACCTAAATTTTGGTATGTGACACATCGTCTCCCCCTACTGACACAAAAAGGTGATAAATGATTTCCTGATTTTTACACAACAGTGACCTTTGACCTGAACAGCATATCTGAAAGTCTCTCGAGATAAAATAATGCCTGACCAGTATATCTGATATTCTCCCAAGATAAAATAATGCCTAAACAGCATATCTGAAAGTCTCCCAAGATAAAATGCCTGATCAGCATTCCAGGTATTTGAAAGTCTCCCAAGATAACATAATACCAGAACAGCATACCAGGTATCTGAAAGTCTGCTGAGATAAAACAATGTCTGAACAGCATATCTGAAAGTCTCCCGAGATAAAATAATGACCAGCATACCAGTTATCTGAAAGTGTCCTGACGAAAAACTATGCCTGCAGGGTCCAAAATAAGGAAACTCAATTTGATCAGTCATTTCACAAAATTTGATCAGACATGCATGTCTGCAATGTTGTAACATAGGCAGGAGTGGTGCATTTTGATCAGACATGTCAGATCAAAGTAACTTATTTCAGACCTTGTGCCTGAACAGCATACATTATCTGAAAGTCTCCCGAGATAAAATAATGCCTGAACAACATACCAGGTATCGGTAAGTCTCCTGGGAAAAAATAATGCCTGAGCAGATCTGAAAGACTCCCAAGATAAAATAATGCCTTACCAGCATACCCGGTATCTGAAAGTCTCCTGAGACAGGGACGAATCCAGAGAAAAGACATAAATGCATGAGGAGATATGTCAGTACAGTGATCCACCTCAATAAATTCGGAATTTCTCACCATGCTAATGTTGTTCACTAAATTTGCCGAATGTCTTGATTTGAGAAAAAAATATTTTCCTTCCATTTGGGCTCCCATACCGGTATACCGATAGCAAGACCTTCCTGGATTCTTCCCTGTGAGATAAAATAATGCCTGAACAGCATATTTGAACAGGATACTGTACCTCAAAGTGAACAGCATACTGTACCTCAAAGAGAGGGACAGTCCTGATACTCCAAAGCCTGAACAGCATATTTGAACAGGATACTGTACATCATTGTGAACAGCATACTGTACCTCAAAGAGAGGGACAGTCCTGATACTCCAAAGCCTGAACAGCATATTTGAACAGGATACTGTACATCATTGTGAACAGCATACTGTACCTCAAAGAGAGGGACAGTCCTGATACTCCAAAGCCTGAACAGCATATTTGAACAGGATACTGTACATCATTGTGAACAGCATACTGTACCTCAAAGAGAGGGACAGTCCTGATACTCCAAAGCCTGAACAGCATACTGTATCTCAAAGAGAGGGACAGTCCTGATACTCCAAAGCCTGAACAGCATACTGTATCTCAAAGAGAGGGACAGTCCCTGATACCACAATGTCTGAACAGGATACTGTATTTCAAAGAAAGAGAGTCCCTGATACCACAATGTCTGAACAGGATACTGTATTTCAAAGAGAGAGAGAGAGTCCCTGATACCACAATGTCTGAACAGGATACTGTATTTCAAAGAGAGAGAGAGACAGTTCCTGATACCACAATGTCTGAACAGGATACTGTATTTCAAAGAGAGAGAGAGAGTCCCTGATACCACAATGTCTGAACAGGATACTGTATTTCAAAGAGAGAGAGAGTCCCTGATACCACAATGTCTGAACAGGATACTGTATTTCAAAGAGAGAGAGAGTCCCTGATACCACAATGTCTGAACAGCATGCTGAATCTCAAAGAGGGGGACAGTTCCTGATATCACAATGTCTGAACAGGATACTGTATTTCAAAGAGAGTCCCTCAAACCACAATGTGTGAACAGGATACTGTATTTCAAAGAGAGAGAGAGAGTCCCTGATACCACAATGTCTGAACAGGATACTGTATTTCAAAGCGAGAGAGACAGTTCCTGATACCACAATGTCTGAACAGGATACTGTATTTCAAAGAGAGAGAGAGTCCCTGATACCACAAGTCTGTCCAACAGCATGCTGAATCTCAAAGAGGGGGACAGTTCCTGATATCACAATGTCTGAACAGGATATCACAGAGAGAGAGACAGAGAGAGAGAGAGAGTTCCTGGTGTTGCAATATCTGAACAGTTAAAGAGTTTTATCACAAAGAGAGCATAAGTGTCCCATGCACATGAAGCTTTAGACAATGCTCAATCTCTCTGTACATTACCTCATAACCTGATTGACATATTTCTGCTCCATTCGTGTGCCCTCGTGATATGACCTACATTGTGCCATAATATGACCATTTTGCTCCCAATATTTCTGCTCCAGTTATTCCCCAACATAAATCATAATATGCACCAGCAGATTTTGGGAAGCCATGCCGGATTTTACTGATTAAACAACTATTTCCCATGTGAAACTGTGAATATCTATAGCTGTGTGAAGTCGGTCCAGGAAGCTTCTCAGGCTAAAACCAACGTGTTAATAAATATAATTGATCAAGTCATAATGCTATGAATTAAACCATTAGTCCGACGAATCATCAGGAATTATGATACATTTACAGGTAGGTGATTTTCCCATGCCATCACTCGGCTAAATGTGAAATGGAGTAGGAAGAAGTATTTAAATGTACAGCACTAAAATGCATGTATATCACTTTCAATTCATTACCAATATGTAACTCGTAGTGTTGCTAGTATAGCCATGTGTAAATATTCAGCACAACTACTGTAGATATGGGGTGTATTAAAGTCGACAAACGAATAGCAACTTCCGTGTTTCTTAGCTGGTCACATTCAGCTGTAGTTTTCAACCTACATGAAAATACTGTTAACAACTGCAGTGGAACATGACGTACCAGCTAATAAGCAAGTTTTTATCATTAATTAATTTGGTTACCACATGTATTTCCTAACTGCTAAAATGCCACTCATAGAAAAAAAGTGTTTTTGTTTCTCGTTAAAGGCCATCAATAAAGAGGTGAGGTGATGGCATGCAGGCCTTTAAAATTTTCTGTTTGATTTTCATCGAGTTCACATCATAGTTGCCACAATATCGTCTGTCCGAAAGTCTGATGTCATGCATGGGTCCCAAAGGAAATTGAGCTGTCAAAGGTTTTACTACTCTCTATAACTAGAAAATATTACTGTCTATTCAACTGATGGATGTAAAACCAAATGAAATTCCGAATAATGAGGAATCGAAAGAATCTATATCAGATGCATTTTCTCTGGTGCATCGGATGCTAGCAGTGTCTGGTATGCGGGCCATCGACTGACTACCCAGGGGATGGAATATTTATGATTTTCAACCTTCGGGCATCTGATTTATTTAAACTTGCTTATGTACCTTTAGTAATATCAGCTTGTGTGATGGCAATATATGCTACTGAGGGAAACTGGAGAGGTGGAGCTAGGAGTACCTAGACATGTATATCAGGCTGCCTTGAGCAACTAAGAAGGTATTGTCTACCCCTGCTGTCATAGGCTACCTGGTAGAATGACAATGTATATGTATTATCTTGGTCAAGGGGAATAGGGCAGACATCCAGGTGTCTATATATTACAGTTTAAATCATTGAACTCTGGGATAAGGAGACCAGCAACTTCCATCATTCAAGTTGTCATGCTTGACTGAGTCTCGTCCAAAACGTCACCTGTTGATGTTATCATAGTTATCGTTGGCGTGTACAAGAGGTTACATTTCAGTGGTTCCACTTCCTATAATGCATGCATGAAGTGGTGTTTAATCTATTTTGTCTATTATCAATGCTGTCATCTACTCATAATATCTGCATTAATAAGTCGGAATTAAGTCCGGGAAATGTCGGGGAAGATATAGACTTTGGGAAATGGAAAATATGGAGTTATCACATCACAATCTCATATATTACTATCAAATATAAAGTGCTGCATTATTTAAGTCATATCGGTATTTAATAAGTCACGAATGTTAATATCTCCATGGCAGAGTTGTACTTTCATGTACTTATCTTTGAAGAGAAGAAATGCCCACTCTGACATACAGTAGTTATTGAAGCCAGTTTTGGCTCTTGTGATTTCTTCCACATTTCATTTTCATGATTTGTTTTGCTCAAACTGCGGTTTGCTGCAGCATGATGCAACTGACAATTTCTGTGCATTTCAAATTTCTAATAATAGTGTTTGCTTTACGTGAATGTTTGGTGACTGCACCATTTATAATGAATGGTACATGTATATACAGTTTGCCAATAATTCTGTTTCAAACAGTTCACTAGAACTGTAAACTGAGAAGTTCCATCCTTGGGTGTGTATGATATTTAGAGAATTCAAAAGAAGAGAGGTCTGTGGAATATCAACCTTCTTGAGTAAACGGGTTATCGAAAAAAAATAAAATTCATATTATTATTATATTATCTGGATATGAATACATTCTCTTTCACTTATGAGATGTTAATGTAAGAACATTGTGCCCCAGTAAATTCTGACCTTAAATCTTGTCGGTTTGTAGTTATAACAGTAAGAAATACTCGAGTGAAAATAAGATCTGTGAGAAAATTTATTGAAAACAGTAGAGGCTGTTGTTCTGGGCCCTTTGTGAAAGGATCATTCATTTCTAACTGGTCTATACATGTAGTGTGTGGATGTTCTGGACAAATGCTTTGGTGGAAATATTTAGGTCAATGACTGTCTCATATTATTTTTGTCTCCTTATATTAATCACAGATCTATGTCTCAAAGATGTTCAATTAGATATTGTACAGACAGGCGTTTCTAAATTCAGGGCTGTAGATTACTCTAATCTGGGCACATCCTCCAAACAGCGAAGAAAATTGTTTTCGGGCAGGGAAATGCGCCCAAATTTGTGAAAATAATTAAGTCCACAAATTCTGGCAGAAGAAGTAGGCTTTGACTCAAATATGACGCTTCATTGATGAGAAATCTCCATGAACACATAACTGAATATCGATTCTCAATGCAAGAATATATATATATAAAATAAAAAAAAAGTTGTTTTTTTTTAGATTTTTTTTTTTTACTCTCTCATTTAGGCACATCCTACTTTGGGCACAATGTTTAATGTTGTATCCAGGGGGTAATTCAAAGCGCCGAATTTGGTGAACTATTTTTGAAGTAATATAATAGAACCTTCTCCATAGATCCTCATTATACTCATTCCCCCAATGTCAGAGCAGTGAGTAATGTCCTGCTTTTTGTGTAATGGCTTCAGACTCCTTTCCCTTGAAAATATGGCATTTAGCTAGTCTACTATTCTATTGTGCATGACCATTAGCCAAAATAACATAGCTAAACAGCCTGATGTAGCATGCATGCATTTATGTTCTTAAGAAAAAGTTTGTCTAACTTGCTTTTTCTTCTATAACCTGGACAACACAGGGCCATATCCAGGAAATTTTTGGGGACTCCCATTTTGCCTTTTTGGGGCATATTTATATGTAAAATATAAGAAATTAGACCCAAGAGTTTGGGCGCCCATACCCGTTTTCTCTTTTTATGGGTATCGAAATGACCTAGAATATGGCCCTGCAACATGCATTTTCCATCATTCCATCAATAATAATAATTCAACGAGAGATAATTGTAAGCTAATGACAAGAGGATCTTTTTGTCCATTGTTACTAAGAACAAAAGATTGGTTCGTATTTTTGTTTGCAGAATTTCGAATTTGGGCAAAAAAGATCGAAAAAGAGACACTGGAAAACACCAAGATATTATCTTTCTGAGTTTCAGGAGTTTCAAGATTTCTAGAAACTGCACTTGGTGTCGGTTGTTATAGTACAAGTGAAATGATCAAAGTTAGTCTGAAACTGAATGTCCGGAGAATCCTTCGTCTTCGTTTTGTAGTATTTTTTTTCTTTGCACATGTCATCATTGGGTACTGGAAGCGAAGACAAATCTCTTTGACACTTTGGCATGAGCTATGAAACATAATTAAGACTCTTAAATTAGGAAGGAATGCTAATTCTGTTCTGTTTACTGAGCTAGTTTGAGATATCTCTTTCAAGATACCATGCCCGAAAATAGTCAGATGGCAGACTACAGAAGGGATCCGGTCCGTAATGTTGAAACTTTGAAAGTGTCTGAATCCTGATTATCTCCCTTGGATCGAAACCAGCAGACGTCTACAGTTGTCGAGTTGTGACGTTGTGACACAAGAGTGATGTCCCTATGTGTAGCCAGCCCGTCGGCAGACGAAACAGTGGGGTAGTTCACTTGCAATGGCATGGGCTAAAGTAAACTGATTTAAAATTTGAAGAAATACATTTTAATTCGGAATCATTTGAACTCCTTGATATAGAAGGTGAAGGTATGAATATTCTTTATAGTAAATATATAGAATATACCCCACTGTTTGATCCGCCAATTCTTGTGATGCAACGTCACAACTCATGAATATTGTATTAATTTGAAGCGTAACTTGGATTTTCAAATCGGACCAAAAAAGGTATCTTGCACAACTAGGCCCCATGTGGGATCTGTGTACCAAATTTCAGAAAGATCCATGAAGTAGTTCCTGAGAATTCACGATAACAATATTTCAAGGGGAAATTAAAGATGGCCACCTGGCGGCCATGTTGGACTTCCGAATTGGACCAAAAAGGTATCTTGTACAACTGGACCACAAGGGGAACCTGTGTACCAAATTTGAGAAAGATCCATGCAGTACTTCCTGAGAAATCAAGCTAAGAAATTTTCATGGGGAAATCCAAGATAACCGCCTGGTGGCCATATTGGATTTTCGAATCAGAGCAGAAAAGGTATCTTGCGCAACTGGAACACAAGGGGAACCTGTGTACCAAATTTGAGAAAGATCCATGCAGTACTTCATGAGAAATCACGATAAAGTTTCATGTGGAAATCTAAGATGGCCGTCTGGTGGCCATATTGGATTTTCGAATCGGATCGAAAAAGGTATCTTGCACAACTGGAACACAAGGGGAACCTGTGTACCAAATTTGAGAAAGATCCATAAAGTACTTCCTGAGAAATCACGATAACAATGTTTCATGTGGAAATCTTAAGATGGCCACCTGGTGGCCATATTGGATTTTCGCATCAGAGCAGAAAAGGTATCTTGTACAACTAGACCCGAGGGGGAACCTGTGTACCAAATTTGAGAAAGATCCATTTAGTACTTCCTGAGAAATCATGATAACAACGTTTCATGTGGAAATCTAAAATGGCCGCCTGGTGGCCATATTGGATTTTCGAATCAGAGCAGAAAAGGTATCTTGCACAACTAGAAGCCAGGGGGAACCTGTGTACCAAATTTGAGAAAGATCCATGAAGTACTTCCCGAGAAATCACGATAACAATGTTTCATGGGGAAATCCAAGATGGCTGGTGGCCATAATGGGTTTTCAAATCAGACCAGAAAAGGTATCTTGCACAACTAGATCCCAAGGGGAACCTGTGTACAAAATTTGAAAAAGATCCATGCAGTAGTTCCTGAGAAATCGCGATAAAGTTTCATGGGGAAATCTAAGATGGCTGCCTGGTGGCCATATTGGATTTAAATTTTTTGAATCGGACCAGAAAAGGTATCTTGCACAACTAGACCCCAAGGGGAACCTGTGTACTAAAGATTCATGCAGTAGTTCCTGAGAAATCGCGATAACAAGAATTGTTTACGGATGGACTGACGACGGACGGTACGATGGACCACGGACGAAAAGTGATTTGAACAGCCCACCATACCATCTTATGATGGTGGGCTAAAAATGTTTCAATCATGATCATATTAAATGGTTCATGATCATATTAAATGGTCATGCTGTTCACTGTTCAGTGGTGTAGGAAGATGATTTACCTGTGGAGGTGGAATGTCCTTGAATACCATCCTAGCAATATGTGACAAAGGGGGTCCGGGGGCAAAAATGTTAAATTATAGAGTCCATTTCCTGTGATCTGGAGAATTTTGAGAGGTTTCTTTCAGGTACATGTACTTATTGGAATACTTTTATATATCTTGAGAGATAAATTTGTTGACAGACAAATTATCGATGAATGAACAACGTACACAGTCTTACGCTGGCAATGGCAAGCATAAATATTGTAGCTGAAGCTTGAAATAGTGATATACTAACAGTTTTTACATAATTTCCATGCTTCACTGCGTGGAAACTATATTGCAGGAGCAGTTAGATCGACTGCTGGAGGTTATGACTCTGACAATGGGAGAACGTATTTAGTTTTCCAATAATTCATTCTCTCTAGATCTCTCTGGCACTTACAGATTTTATTGAAAAATATGTCAGATATTTATCTCAGAATTTGACAGTTATATTACAGCATTGTTTGCATTTAATGATTGAAGAAAGTCTGTGTATTCTATAATATATGTAACAATGCAAAACTACTTAATTTGACTAATTCAATTCCTGGTTGCTATGCTTGTGAATTGTGATCATTGGCAATGGAACATCCCACATCTCCGCCATTGATTTCCATTTTGCCACCAGTCTGTATGAATGCTAGAACTCCTTGATACCGAAACCAATGTCAACTTGGTGCTATTGATCATAGAGGATAATTTCTCACCTGTAATGTGGCATGTTTTCCTATCAGCCATAGTTACGACACCTGCCAAGATTATGTTGAACAAGGTGTCAGCTCCTGGACGTAGTACCCTAGTTGAGTATCCTGGATTGATCGTATCGGGTGAGAATGTTTGAGAGGGAGTTCAACGAGTTTGTCTACCTACACAAAATTGTGTTGGATGAAGCCCAGAATATATCGATCATAAGCTATGGTTACGGCAAAATTTGGATAACTGATGGATGTAGCACACCATGAAGTCGGTCTACAAACCCCGGCCATAAGGATAACCTACTGATCTAGGATCCCAACCATGAAGGCAACATCCTGACCATTCATAAAATTCACTCAACCGAACACACTGTCCAGTTTTATCTAGAATCCCCAACCATAAGATCTACTGACCCAGCTAGCACACCGTTAAGTCCATCTAGAATCCCCAACCATAAGATCTACTGACCCAGCTAGCACACCGTTAAGTCCATCTAGAATCCCCAACCACAAGATCTTCTGGAGTCTCCTATTTATCTTATAGACTTTTCTCAAGAGAATCGAAAGCTTGTGCATTGAATTGTATGTACATGTATGTGGAGAAGCTCAGAAGTTGAAGTATTATTGCAGATCCCACGTACGAGTCTAAAACAGTATGTCAGTTAAGGTTTTCAACTGTATCTGTGTTTGTATTCAAAGTCACCAAGACAACTCTCGTAATGGGCTTACTTGATATAGATTTACACAGATCTATGCATATATTGATATTCTCTGAATGGATTTGGATTCCGTAGCAAATCTGTCATAAACTGTTCGTGTATGAATAAATACCCATTCTCCTGTTCTTTTTAGTTGTTAAAAGGTTTGAGGAAATGATAGGTCTATACTTTTAATGGTTCGAAATTTACATAAATCACCAGAGATATTTTGAAATTGTAATTGACCTGAAACCTGATACTTAGGCCCCCAATCTTAATAAATTAATATCCTATCAATGCTCCCCAATCGTATATGTCGCTATGTAGGATCTTACTGATTTCAATTGAATTTTGTGTTCGGAGCGCCCAGCTCATGAATATTTAATAGTCTTATGACATCACGACCGTTTTTTAACTACTTTACTTGAGTCGGGCAGGGGGGATAGGTTCATGGACTCTGCGTTAACTCAATGTTACGCCAAGGACGATTCCATCATTCTACCCCGCATTATGGCGCCAACCTGGCGGGACGGCGGCAACATCAGAAGATTCCCCCCACAGCTTGGCGTGTGCTTCGGCTGAGCCAACCAGAAAGCACTTGTCATTACGTTCCCTTCAAAGCACTATGAAAACCTCTCGGGATTGGTCAACACGTGCGTTACTGCAAGCCGGTTAGATCCTGCAAGCGACATATCCAAATGGGGAAGCAGTTAGGATTTAATTTTAATTAGATTGTTAGGCCCCCTACTTCCATGACAATAAAATCCCAGTTCTATCCCTTGGTGCATTGCAGGCCCCCAAGAGCCATGACAATTAAATGGCTGTTGGGGATCTTTATACAATTCAGTTAGCAGGTCACCTCCCTCATGTAACATGACATCAACTTGATTGCCAGTGCAAGGTCCCTGGAGTGGCACAGTCGGAAGAGCAAGCTTTAATTTGGTGTATCGGGTTACATATAGGACTTCACGCCTTGCGGCACATCTACTTTGCGTTGACAATGACAATTTAATTGGTTTCGTGTTAAATAAGCGATGTTCGATAATTGATCACATGTTATGCAGATGAATGAATACACAATTGATTGAGAGACATATAATACGTCATCATGGTTTGGGATCATTAACTGAAAAAACAACACAAACTGTTGTCTGCATTGTACTTGACAACCTGATCATAAAACCTCTCGAACTGATCATCAAACCCGTTTGATTTTCGCTGTGTATTTTTTCGCTGGGAAGGAGCCACATATAATGTTACAGGCAACTATGAATCAGTTTCATAACCTTGTCATGATGGGGATATACGTATGTCAGGTGAGGAGAGCTTAGGGTATGCTTTTGTTAAATTGTGGTTGATGGTAGGCCTGCACAATAGGATCACAAGATAAAGCGGGAGAGGTAGTTCTGTCAATTGATTGGCTAGCTGAGCAAAAATCGACAAGCAGGAAGTGGCTCATTGGATACTCGGTATTGTGCAAGTCCCTCATTGACATTGTTTATTCTTGTGTGCAGATCTACCTGTCTGAATGGATCATGTGTTAGATAGGATTGCGGAAATGGGTTTATGGTGTATTTCAGTTCATCCATCCCATTTGAATCCGTTTAAGCCTGTATAAGTGGACTGTTCTTAGCACCAGAACATTAATTATACTATCATCTCGGACAGAATTCTGGTTCAAGAGACTGAAAAGTCCAACATAATTGGATCCATTGTTTCATTTACCGGTCGGTTGGTATACAGTTTAAACTATTCACATAAATAAATAATTCCTTGAAAACTTACCTGTTCTCAGGCCTTCCTAATAACCAAGAGCAGCGATCTGGAAAACAGGAGGAAAATATTATATTAAACTTTCATTCATCAGAGCAGCAAGCATGAAGAGAAAACCAATATATGAGGAGTTGATGAGAATTGTATGTAACGCGCCTCCATGGTGATACTGATGATGATGTAGAGAAACTATGTCTACCAACCAACAGACCAGAAATTCTTTTGTGCTCCGTGCAGGTGATGAGGGGCTCTCAACCAATCAGCAAACCTGAAATACTTGATTGTTCCATGTACATCTAGGTGACTTGTATGCTATCAACACTGGCTCTTGACCATGGTAACTCATGGATGTGAGTAAATACTTGTAGTTGTAAACAGTTAGTCACCATCATATGTTTTTGTGTATCGATGAACTTTGAACTTTTAGGCCAAAATTAAAAAGTTGTTTGTTTGGGGTAACCCTATCTACCCACTAAAAAGGTCTTATTATTATTTCTGAAATTGTCTTATATTAATTTTTTTTATGTAAATCAGGGAACTAAATGTGTGTAAAGCAGGGATGATACTATTTTCACTGTTTGACACATCTGTCTCTATTTTCATGAAGCAATATTTTCACGAGGTATGTGATCACGGGTCAAAATTTACACCTGTCTACCTGTCCCTGACAGGTAAGTTTTGAAAGAGACAGGTAAAGAAATAAAGTACCTGTCTCCAGTGACGGGTAGACAATAATTTTTTTTTCTTGTGTTCAAAATATATATTTGACAAAATTCATTCAAAACAGCTTCTAATTAGTGCATGGAAACAAGGTGTCATTATTTTATTGGTAGCACGGAACATGCAGCTTTGTCATTAACCTCGAATTACTTATACTTGATAAGTTCAATGATAGCATGTTCAGGTAATTCTTAAAGGTGATGGGTAAACTTTTCGGTCACCTGTCTCATGTGATAAGTGAATTATTTTGAATATTTCAACTCCTGGATGATGAAAAATAAAAAATAAATAAATAAATAAATAAAACAAAAAGTAAAATAAAAATCGACCTACCGACCAATGATTTGTTGCAAGGTTATGGTACCCCAAACAAACAACTTTTTAATTTTGGCCTTACATGTACAGATCTCCTTATTCTTTCCAAATAGGAAGTTGGTGAATATTTTAGTGTTATTAAATAACTGATGATGGTTCTCAAATTTCCAGATTAAGCTATCCAGAAAAGAGCCAGAGAACAATAAAGCCATCATAAAATTTCTTCATACAGTATTTGTTAATTTCTCCTGCTTAATAAAACATCTCAGCCTCCCCAATCGGTCTGCTATATCTGCACTTGTTATCTTATAAGTGGGAGTTTGCAGCAGTGTTCAGTGAACATGGGAGTTATTTTAAATTGCACAATTCTGCGATGATATGACTAAGCTTGGGTGTTGATTTAAAATGAACTGTCATTTCTCAAGCATAAAGGAATGTATGAAATTTTCACCTGTGGTATGCGGTGCATATATAGTGTACGTACATAGTGTCACTGAAAAACCATTGCATGTGAATTAGAAT